>CAUYON010085924.1:0-24300 GCA_963573935.1 Arctocebus calabarensis | reverse complement strand
GCAACCCAAAAATGGCCGGGCGTTGTGGGAGGCGCCTGTAGTCCCAACTACTTTGGAGGCAAAGGCAGGAGACTCACTTGAGCCCAGGAATTGGAGGTTGCTGTGAGCTGTGATGCTACAGCACTCTACCCAGGGTGACAGCTTGAGGCTCTGTCTCAAAAAAAAAAAAGATACCTTTCCCCAAACAGCCGAGTATTGATTCTTGAAGTGAAGGTGTCACATTCTTTCTTCATATCCTATTAGCCTGGTTATTCAGATGAGGAAGAAAATTAAATGTGAGCTGCCACAAAGAGTTGTGTGGTATCAGTAATGCCTAAGTAACAGAGGATTTGAATGCTGCTAAGAGAGCAATCTTTTGGGGGGATGGGGAAAATAATTTTGGAGGTAGATTGCTTTGGACAAAAGCAAGGTATTTTGTGACATTAGCCTGGCTTTATTGCTTCAGAGGTCATCACAGAAACTAAAAAGAATGCCCTTCTGTTAGGTACTCAGTGAGTGAGTGGATGAAGATACAAATGCAACTGTTGTATGTGCTACATCTGCAGATAAAATAAGGCGCCATTACCAAAAGAAAAAGCATCTGACAGGTGTGTTCAATAAAAGAAATTTTCAAGTAAATCATGGGGTTGTGTGCCATTCAATCTCATGTTCTACACCATTTTCTTTGTGGTCTGTCATCATCTGTACCATATACAAACATACAAATACACATACATAATAAGTTTATTATGTATACACATATACACAGGGTGATGCAAATAATGATGTTTGTGTCTGTGTATGTTGTATTTGTATATTCATGTACCCAAAAATATATAAATAATGACATTCATAGTATGACCCAGCATCATTAAAAGAAGGCAGAAAATGTAATATTTAAGAGGTAAAGAAGTACTATTCCATTTAGAAAGATTTATTATCTTTCACATCCAAAAGAAGGTAAAAGTGATACTTAAGTATTGAATGGGTTAAGCTTATTATTTTAAAAACTCACTAATACAGAACATCTTATTCCCAGTCAGTGCCAAATAACAGATGTTCTTGTATACTTGAAACAGTATCATTCTGTAAGAACAAGTCAGATCAACAAGTATTTATAAAACATGTTTAGTGTAGCCAATATTTAGTACTTTGGGGGATACAAAAGAAATAGAAAACCCAGTACTCACTGTAACTACAAAGGATGTCAAAAGTAAATCCCTTTCCTTGTCCTCCTCACGCCTCAATAATCTTTTAAAATATTAGATAAAAATTTATGGTGAAAAAAAAAAGACTTCTAGAAACCAGGGAATTCTTAATTTAAGACTAATCTAATAGAGGCATATAATGCTCCATTCACTTTCTGCATAAACATGGAATATTTGTAGTTGTCATGTTACAGCTGGGATCATTTTTTAAAAGAATGAGCAAAGAGGTGATATATAAAGAATAAGATTTTCTATTTTAGGAATATAGCCAGATTACTGGATAAGGGAATACTTAAATTACCTAAGCTAGTCACTAAGCCAATAGTAAATTTTTTGAAAAATATTACAAGAGGAAAAAGCATGTTTATCAAATGTCTCCTATGCTAGCTTAGTTTTTCTCCATATTCTATTTATATACATTTGAAAGCCTTTAAGATCCATAGTGTAGAGTGTTCGTCCTCCTCCCATACCCCAAATAGGATCACAAAATATGTGGTATATTTATTTAAAAACCGTCCTTGTGAGAAGCAGAAAAAAGACGAGTGAGAGCCTTCTGAAGGTAGGCCAATGAGACATTCCTTTGGAGGTCATCCACTTTTATGATCACATAAGGCATGCCAAAATAATTCTAAGTACAAAGTGAAGTCAGCATAATTTTATTATGCATTGTAATATTATGCTTAAATAATTCAGGAAATAAATTTCCCTGCTTGTGTTCAAAAATTCTCTCTGATTATCTGTAAGATTTTAAATCAAGATCAATTGTTGCATAATTCTAACGAAAACCTTGAGAATGGAATAAAATTGAGAAGTAGTGTTGACCTTGGTAATACTTTACCTTCAGGAATGGAACATAAGGATTATGTGTCTTTAAAGGAACTCTTCAAATATTATGCTAAAACCTGATGGTATTTGCAGACTTCTTTAAACTTAAATGCAATGAGACAGTCTGTTAATAGAGTAAAAGTTAATAACATGATGAAAATTTTTTCTAAAATTTTACATAATTGTGTTGTGGTAATACCACTCACTCTGTACTACTCAACACTTTGTGTTTCTCGTGTGCCCTTGTGTTTGTAGATCAGTGAGTATAGTAACTTAAGCTTGCTTTCTACGGCCCTTGTGTGGTTATAGTAGGTGAGTTGTATAAATGAGCATTATATCCATAACATTTTTTTATCTTTATTTTGAGGATCCATTCATATGAATGGTAAGGAGTACTTTATAGCTTCAGTATAGCTTTAGTATTCAGTATATAGTCAAATTTTAAGTTGTAAAGTTTATCAAAATTTTTCTTAGAAAAAATGAAATTCTCATATATTCTGGGTAGTTTTACTGGTGTTTATGTTAAGGCTTATAGTTAAAGAAAAAGCTTTCTACTCTAAATTCCTTAAAGATGGAATCATTATATATTATTTGTTTGAAAACTACCATATGGTATTTCTTTGCAGTTGAAAGTTTAATTTTGACGTTTATTTTTACATGTGGCAAAATTTCTCACAATTCCCATCCTTCAAAAATATTAATGTCTATATAAGTTAAATATTAGTAGTTCTCCTGTGAGCTAGCCTCAGATAATTTTTCATATTTGTGATAATAGTAGTTTCTGCTGAATTTTTTTATAATTTCAAGGAATCAAAATGAAAGAACAATATATAAGTTTAAAAGATTTTCGTACCTTCTCCAGAGCTTTATGAGGATGTACAATAGATTGTATTTTGTATGGTATAGCTATTAGTATTAAATTTGAAAAAGGCTACCTGCTGCTTTCCCTCTCCCCAAAAAGAGGTTGATCTTTTTTTCTGCATATATTTGAAACATTGATGCATATTGTAAGTAATCTTACAAAATTTTTAACTTTCAACTATCATGTCATTTTGTTGTCTCTACTTTTAAGGCTTTTGCCTGTCAAAGTTCTTCATTACTTAAACCATTGACAAAGTTTATTCACCACTCTAACCTACCATATCTACTGTCAAGATTTTTCAACTTAATCCCTAGATTTGTGCTTTCAGTAATGTAGTTCCTCATCTCTGGACTTCTTTTGCACTTTAAACCAGATATTTTAGCACTAAATTATTCTGTAATGTGTTTCACTTTCCTTTCTGATTGTGTGCTTACTTACTAAGGAAATATACCATGGCCTACCCTTCTTTTAATCATCCCTAATATGATGAGTAACTTAATGATTAATTATTTGGAAATGAGAGTGAAAATTCTCATTTTGCTGTCACAAATACAGTGAAAACTAATGTTTCTTGTCTGAGAACACGGGAGGTCCCTTTCATGTACCCAACAACATTGCAAAATGCCTTCTCATCCTTATAACATCTCTGTATTACTTTTGTTCTTGTTCTCATATTTAATTAATCAATGCACTAGTTCATGTGATTCAGTCATGATGTCTTTAGCTTTACCAGTTAGAGAGGACAAAGTGGATACAGATGTGTCATTTAATGTCATCCATTTCTTCTTTTGTCTGTGTTGTCAAAAACATTTGGTAGCAGAAATTTTTTTCTACAGTGAACTCCTTAGCAGACAATGAGCTACCAATTAAAAATAGAGAACAAACAAATAAAAAGAACAGAGTATTACCCAGGAAATCTCTTTTTGAACTCTCAAACAGAACATCTCCCTCTACTAATTGTCAGTTTAAAAGACCTTTGAGAATAACTTGGATATCCCCAATATGCCAACACTCAATTTATGGGACCTTTTTGCTAATAAATGGGATAATGACATTTAAATACCATATGGCAGGGATACTTAATATTCTGCTGAAAAGCACTCAGCCTGAAATGAGGCAATAATTTTAGCAATAAACTACTAAAAGTAAAATAAGTACAATTTATAATCTTAGATCTGGATAGCTGTTCATCCCTCTATTTTACAACTAAATCTAAGAGTTCTGTTTAGGACTGCAATACTGAGACGGGTGGAGACGTTCATTAGAATTATATTTCAAACTGGGTCAAACTGTCATTTTATTTTACTTGAGAAATGATGTTGTATTTATTCAGTGCCTTTTGATTCAGTCTGTATTGGCTTCTTAGTGTCTATAGATTAACTTCACCCTAAAAGCTTTTCCTTTGAAATTTCTCTTGCAGACATTTAAATATGTACATACGTACATTTCATGTAGCTCTTAGTTTTAGCCAACTTATTTAACCTGATAACTTTTAAGCCATAATTTTATACTTTTATACATGGTCTATAATCTTTTCATGTGTTTTATGTTTATTATGAAGGCTGAAAGCTTTTCTCTATGATGCACCACTTTCCCAAGAAGTATCCTTCTGTGGCTGCAATTGACATTTAGCTAGTTTTATTTATTATAAACAAGTAAATATATGGGAAAATAAATTTGGAAATATTAAAACTCGAGTTTCCAAATTGTGACTTTTTTCCCTCTTGTAGTAGAAGCCCCGTATCCTAGACCAGTAGTTTTTTTAGGTAACAAAGTGTCAGTAAATTCAGAACATCATTTTAAAAGAATGCCCACCTACTTTATTTTATTATACCATAATGCCATATTTTGTGGTATATTAAAATAAGGTAGATGGGCATTCTTTTAAAATGATCACTCACATATATATATATATATATATATATGAGATCACTCATATATATATGATTACATATATATATGAGTGATCATTTGCCAATCTTATCATTAGAACAAGGCTTTTTTCCTTAAGGTTATGGGTCCATTGGCTCGGCGCCTGTGGCTCAATGGGCTAAGGCACCAGCCACATACACCTGAGCTGGCGGGTTGGAATCCATCCCGGGCCCCGTTGAATCCAGTGACAGCTGCAACCAAAAAATGGCCGGGCGTTGTGGCAGGCGCCTGTAGTCCCAGCTACTTGGGAGGTGGAGGCAGGAGACTCGCTTGAGCCCAGGAATTGAAGGTTGCTGTGAGCTGCAATGCCGCAGCACACTACCCAGGGCAATAGCTTGAGGCTCTGTCTCAAAAAAAAAAAAAAAAAGGTTATGAGTCCATTGACTGGCATAGGACTCTTGTTGTGTGTGAACCACAACCATAATACATTGCAATGAAAACAACAGTCTAAAGCAATCTTAAGTCAGAATACATCTAGGTTTTTATGATTTTTATTGTTTGATTTTTTTTATAATGGTCACACATACCTAATTTAAGAGTGTTTTTTTTTTTCTTTTAGAAGCTTTTAATTTTGGCTTGGCACCTGTGCCTCAACGGGCTAAGGCACCAGCCACATACACCTGAGCTGGCAGGTTCGAATCCAGCCCCAGCCCGCCAAACAACAATGACGGCTGCAACTAAAAAATGTCCGGGCGTTGTGGCGGGCGCCTGTAGTCCCAGCAACTTGGGAGGCAGAGGCAGGAGACTCGTTTGAGCCCAGGAATTGGAGGTTGCTGTGAGCTGTGATGCCATTGCACTCTCTCCAGGGTGACAGCTTGAGCTCTGTCTCAAAAGAAAAAGAAACTTTTCATTTCATATATTGTCAGTATATGTAATGACATTAATAAGCATGGGTTTACAGCACATACAAAGAACCCATATTTCCTCTTGGTAAACATATAATAAATACATGTGTGAACATTTTAGGAAATAATCTGATTCTTGTCAGTTCTGTAGAGGGAAAAAGGAAGAATCTTTAAGTTAAGAGAGCTACTTTGCATTATTTTGACTACATTTTAAAACATATACAAATTCATCCATACATGCACATGTGAAAATAACACAAAACCTGGGGGATAAAGAGATGATTTGAGAAGTTTACCTTACAAAAGAAGACCACCTGAAAAGCCAAACTTTTTGCCTTTCATACATGTGATTGTTTTAAGATTATTTTTGTCAGAAAATAAGAAAAAGTTTTTTCTTTCTTCACTGATAATTAGAAGTATGAGAGGAAAAAAAAGAAATAGGAAGTACAGCCAATTTGGAAAACTATTTACCAATACCTATCTTGTAAATTTGAACATAGTATTTATAAGCTGGGATCCACCAAGCCCATCCTTAGGTGTGTACCCACCAAATAGGGGTGAGTGTGTCTCTGTGTGTTGTGTGTCTATATATAAGTGGGAAAAAGGTGGGTAATATGTAGATATCTATATTCACTAAAAGATATATACGGGAAGGTTTATAGCCGCATTATGGGTAATGACCCAAAATTGGAAACAACCTAAGTGTCTGTTAGCAGACACTGTAGAATGAATAAATATGTTGCACCACCACTTAATTATTGGAAAACTATATAAAGCAGTGAGAATGAACAAATTACAACACGTAGCAATGTTGGTACATCTTATAAAACCTAACGAAGAGTAAAAGAAGCCAGGCCAAGAAAATACCTCACATATGAAAATGAACATCGCTTTTTTTGATGTTCTAAAACAGGTACAAGTTAGCTACAGTGTTAGATACTGGGTACCTTCTGAGAGAGCAAGGAAATATTATAGGAAGGAAATACACGATGACTTCTGGGATCATGAAAATACTGTTTTTTTCAGGGTGCTATTCTCTTTGAGTGTATTCTTTTTTGAATTATACAATTGATATATGTGTACTTTTTACTATTTATGGTATACTTAAAAAATTTGTCAAAAAATTAAAAGAAATGTGACTTTATCTTATGTAACTAATATTAACTAGATAAGACATGTAATAACACACAAAAAAATGAGTGGAGCTCCAAATAAGGATTTAAGAAAGACTTAATGGTGGAATCTATCAAAAAGGAAATAAGACCTAACAAATTAAATTGTACCATCTATAGCTAATTTAGTTAGGAAAACTCATTTCAGCCCAATTTGTCATATTTGCATACTTAGTACTTGGATTATGCAACCACTTAGAATTATTGAATAAGAATATAATTATAAACCATAACTCAGTTTATCCCAGTCCCTTATAAAATAATCTGTATCATCCTCCTTTTTAAGTCTTTTTTGTTTTTAAATACCAAGTTCTATTCAAGATAAAATGCTGTTTAAAAATTAGATGAATGAGAGTACAGGCGAAACTTACTAAATGTAGAATACAAATGTCTTCATACAGTAACTAATAAAATGCCATGAAGCTTATGCTAAACAGTTAGGTGAAAACATTTCAGATTGTATATGAAACCAGCACATTGTACCCCTTGATTTCACTTATTTACGCAGCTATGATTTAATATAAATAAATAAATAAATAAAAATTAGGTGAATGGCTTGGCACCTGTAGCTCAGCAGCTAGGGCACTGGCTACATACACCAGAGCTGGCAAGTTCCAGCCCAGCCAGAGCCTGCCAAACAACAAAGACAACTACAACAAAAAAATAGCCGGACGTGTGACAGCTGCCCTAGTCTCAGCTCCTGGGAGGCTGAGGCAAGAGAATTGCTTAAACCCAAGAGTTTGAGGTTGCTGAGGCATTTTACCAAGGATGACATAGTGAGACTCTGTCTCAAAAAAATAAATAAATAAAAATTAGGTGAAGTTATACTTTATTAATTGACCTGTTTTTATATGTATAATATCCTTTTTTTTTTTTTTTTTTTTTTTTTTAGATACACAATTTATCGCCCACACTGGAGTGCCGTGGTGTCACACAGCTCACAGCAACCTCCCGCTCCTGGGCTTAAGCGATTCTCTTGCCTCAGCTTCCTGAGTAGCTGGGACTACAGGCACCCGCCATAACGCCCAGCTATTTTTCTGTTTTGAAGTTCGGCAGAGGCTGGGTTTGAACCCGCCACCTTCGGCATATGGGGCCGGTGCCCTACTCGCTGAGCCACACGTGCCGCCCTATATGTATAATATCCTTAACCATCTATCTCACCTTTTTGTCTCCATCATTTGAAAGGAAAAAAAATCATGAAAGTATGCTGGTATATATTTACTCTATTTATTAACATATAATAGCTAACAAAAATCTATTAGAATAAGATCAAAAGAATAGAGATTTTAAGCCCACCTTTTTCGGGACTAATTGAGTTTTTTTAAGACAAATCCCCTCTGTTTCAATAGTGGCAAAATAAATTCTAGCCCAACACTTGACTATGAAAAATCAGTAGGGGAATCCCAGCACTCTGGGAGGCCAAGGCAGATGGATTGCCTGAGCTCATGAGTTCCAGACCAGCCTAATATAGGGTGAGACTTCGCCACTAAAAATAGCCAGGTGTTGTAGCGGGCACCTGTAGTCCCAGCTACTCAAGAGGCTGAGGCAAGAGCATTGCTTGAACCCAGGAGCCTGAGGTCGCTGTGAGCTATGATGCCACAGCACTCCACCAGGGGAGACAAAGTAAGACTCTACTTCAAAAACTAAATAAATAAAATAAATAGAGAAGAAAGATTCAGTTGTCATAATTAATAATCTCATTCAATGCAGGGAGTGAAATACAATTGCATAAACTCTTGGTAAATGTGATCTCCTTCTTTAATTAAATTGTTTCCCTTGTATTCTGAATACAGATGAAGAGTGTTGATTTGGCAAGAGAAAGGAGTGTGCTTCTAAATTATTGATCAAATAAATAATCATTTAGAAAAACAGTTGTTTTAGTTTATATGTAACTATGATGTTTCAAGAATTGGAGCCCCTGTAATTTCTACAATGAAGAAAAATATTTGAAGTAATGTGGTTTGGCACAGAATAGTAGCATTGTCCAATAAATGTCTACTTTCTTTAAAATAAATATTTGCCTAGATGTTGAAAATATGTTCCTTGAGTTTCTTGAAATTGTTTTTTAGTCCCTAATGAGATTTGAATTATAAAGCCTAGAAGACTTAGTCCATGACATTCTAATGAATGTGTTCAGTTCTTAAGGACCATAATTCTGTGGGTACTTTGCAACCACCCACTGACTTCTGTCACCCACTGTGCTAACTCTATGCCACTCTGCGTGCCAGCACTGGCTGAGTGTGAAGAATGAGCTGAAAATCAGCAGTCTGGATTGGGAATAGCAATTCTCACAGAAAAGTACCATGAATGAGATTTTTGAGTCTCAGTGCTCCTCTGGGGCTGGGTAAGCAATTGAGATGGAGAGCCATGTCAGTGAGTAACCAGTCCTTGTTATTGTGGATTTGTGACGATTCTGGACAGGGAGAGGAGGAAGAACCACGTACCTATTCTTTCAGCCCATCTTTAACCTGGTAGCGATTGAGCTTGACCATCTTTGGGAGAGAAAACTGAAGAAATAAGCCAAATCAGAAAAGGTATGAGTAGGAAGTAGGCACTGGGAGGGAAACCCAAAAGTAAAAGGAATAAGCAGTATGGAAAATGGCTAAGTCACTATATTTATGTCACTTCATATTAACTTTTTTATGTTATTTTGAAAATGGGGGACACTGCCTTGTGTCTATGTTTGTATATGTGTGTGTGGTATGTGTTTATAAGCAGCCATGGCAGGAATTATTAATTGAAATAACCACTGAAGTAGCAATGTAACCTGATTAGAGACCTAGAAACTTAAGATTTTGCCCACAAAAAAGAGTGTATGAATAATTTAATTTGATTACTGTGTGACAGTGTTGCTGTGTTAGATTAATTAGAGACAAAAGGCATGTTACTCTTTTTTTTAGGATTGAGAATGGTTAACTTAAATTCTTCATACTACTTTCATGTTTTCTAAAAGCAGTGTTATAATTTCCTTTTAAGAATACATATTAAGGCTTGGCGCCTGTGGCTCAACGGTCTAAGGTGCCAGCCACGTACACCTGAGCTGGCGGGTTCGAATCCAGCCTGGGCCCACCAAACAACAATGATGGCTGCAACCAAAAATGTCCAGGTGTTGTGGCGAGCACCTATAGTCCCAGCTACTTGGGAGGCGGAAGCAAGAGACTCGCTTGAGCCCAGGAATTGGAGGTTGCTGTGAGCTGTGATGCCACAGCACTCTATCCAGGGTGACAGCTTGAAGTTCTGTCTCAAAAAAAAAAAAGAATGCATATTAAGTACAAATACCTATTTTAAAATCTATAGTTAATAGCTTTGAATAAATTCATGTTTTTAGTAGTGATGCATTAAGAATATTTAACATTATACTCCTTTTACTAGGATTTGGAACTTGGAAGGAGTACAGACAGCTCATTTTGTTCTTCAGTCCCCTGGCATGAGTGTATGCTGGCATCCTGAGGAAACGTTTAAGGTGATTATAACAGCTTTCTTTTATCAAACTAAAAAGACATATACAGATATAATACAACACACATAGAAGAGAAAAATTGATGACTTTTTTCCCCCTCAGAGATAGTAATTGGCACAGGTTCAATTTGGACTAGTCTAGAAATCTGCACTTTTAAAAGTTTCTTTATAGCTCGGCACCTGTGGCTCAATGGGCTAAGGTGCCAGCCACGTACACCTGAGCTGGCGGGTTCGAATCCAGCCCGGGCCCGCCAAACAACAATGGTAACTGCAACTAAAAAATGGCTAGGCATTGTGGTGGGTGCCTGTAGTCCCAGCTACTTGAGAGGCAGAGGCAGGAGAATTGGAGGTTGCTGTGAGCTGTGATGCCACATCACTCTATCCAGGGCCTTAGCTTGAGGCTCTGTCTAAATAAATAAATAAATAAATAAAAGTTTCTTTATAATTGTTAAAGTTTTTATTTGACAACCATCATCCATAAATGGCATTGATTCAGAGTACACTTTTCTTGACCCTTGATAGACTGCAGTCTAACATCTGATGGTCAATCTAGTACTAGTGGGCAGTTTAAAAAAAAAAGTTACATTCGTACTTGTAAGCCATAACTTACAAACAGAAAGCATTAGTGGCATAAGGCAAATTTGCCTTAGCTGTAATAGTATTCAATTCCTATTCAAGGGAGACCTTTCTAAAAGACTAAAAATATACTATAAGTTTTTACCATTAATCACTCTTAATTTTTACTTCCTTAGGAAGGTAGTAATCATTCAACAGGGATCTTCTCTTGAACTTCTGCTGTATTTATTTTGTCTTTCACTAGAATTTGAGACATTAGGACATTCATCTTTCTTAAAGTTAATCCTTCAGCTGTTCTCTGGAGCTCATGCCAGTTCCTTAGAGTACCCTCCTTTCACAAGTTTGATTAATCATAGCAAACATGTAGTGCTTATTTATGCCAGTCCATTGTCAGCATTTCACATGTCTTAGCTCATTCAGTCCTTGGCAACTTTATGAGATAGATACTGTGATCGTGTCCATTTTACAGATAAAGAAACCAAGGAAGGCTCAGAAAAGTTAAATACCCAAGGTCACACATCTAGTAAATGGAAGAATTGGCATTTGAACCCATTTGAACTAAACTAAATGAGAGCAACTAAATGAAATGAGATTCATTTCATTCTGAGTACATTGCGTGTATTCTCTTATTTAATCCTTACAAAACACTACAAGGTCAGTAGCATTATTCTTTCCATTGTGTAAATGAGAAAACTAAAACAACAGAAGATTAAGTAATTTGCCCACAGTCACATAGTTAATATATTTGAACTCAATCTGGTTCAAGTGCTACTTAAAATATTTCTTCCTTGGAAATTCAGTGTTTATTACTGTTAATGGTTCTGAAAAGTCCTAAAGAGAAAATTTCCCCCATAACATTTTTAGATTCAGCAGTTTCCAAACTTGTTTAACTTTTTTACCCCTCTGCTCTTTCACCCAAAAACAGTTGAGCACAAGTTCTGAAGCAGTAAATAACAATGCAAAATTTTTGTTAGAACTGAGTTTGCAATCTGACTTCAACCTATAATAATAACCAATGCTTTTTTGAGTGCATACTCTGTGCCAGAACAGTTCTAAGTGCTTTACATGTGTTAACTCATATCATTCTCCTATTAGTTCTATAGATTAAATACTGATAATAGCCCCATTTTAGTGGTGAGAGCCTGAGGCACACAAAGGTAAGTAATGTGTCGAAGATCACACAGCTCCTAAAGGCAGAGCTGGGATCCACCCAGGCAGTCTGGCTGTGAAGGCTGCTTCTTACCCATAATGCTTTACTGCCCTCCTACCTTAGGACCTGGGCTCAGATACACTTGCCCCTTCCATAGTTCATAAGTTATACCTGAAATCCTCAAGATTTTTCGAGTCAGCCTAAAAATCCCAAATATATTTACTAGGTCCAGTAAGTTTTCCTTGATCTCTTCCCATTTCTAATCGTTCCCCACCCCAGACTGTAAGATCTGACAATTAAGTTCATGAATGCATCCTAGAAAAATGGCTACATGTCTCATTATTGAATTTCACTTTCGAAGTACTCCCTTTGGGAAGCTATGGCATTGATGCCAGTGCGTGGTCCACCCGTCAAAGCAATTTTAGAGGTTTTTTTTGTTTGTTTGTTTTTTTCAGGGGTGGGGGAGAGACTAGCCGTCAGAGCTATCATTATATTACCCTTGATATCTGGAATATCAGCAAAATGTGAAATGTCTTCTGTTCAATATTTTCTTTATCTTTGGGTAAAAAAAAAAAAAAAAGATCACTAGGGGTCAGATCAGATGAGCGAGTAGGAAGGTGTTCCAATGCAGTTATTGGTTTACTGGCTAAAAACTCCCTAACAGATAGGTGTGAGAGCAGACGCATTGTGATGGAAGAGCCATGAGTTGTTAGCGAAAAGCTCAGATCATTTTCATCTAATTTTTTCACACTGCCTTTTTAGCACTTCCAAATAGGAAACTTGGTTAACTGTCTAGTTGGTACAGATTCATAATGAACATTCCCTCTGGTATCAAAAAGTTTAGCAACGTCATTTTGACTCTTGATTTGGACTAATGAAACTTTTTTTGTCCTGGAGAATTGGCTGACTTCCATTGTGCACTTCTACACTTAGTTTCAGGATCTTATTGGTTCACTCATGTTTCATCACTAGCGACAGCCCAAAATATCTTTCTCCCTCTCTATAAGGTCTTGGCAAACTTCAACTCCTTTTTTTTTGTTGTTCATCAGTGAGCTCCTTCAGAACCTTTTTTGCACACACCTTTCTCATGCCAAGATTTTCCGGTTTCTCTATTGATGTTTACTTAGTTGGCTATGCTTCTCACAGCTGATGATTTTGATGTACAATTTGATCTGAATTTTTGCAGTGTTTTTTTCAGTGCTGCTCGTTACTGGCTACCCTAACCTCTCTTCATCAGTGATACTTTCTCTTCCCTCAGAAAAACATTTAATCCATTTGTACACTACCATTTTCTTCATGCCATCATCCCCAAACTCGGACTAACCTGTCCCTGATTTCACTTACACTCTTGCCAAGTTTAACAAGAAATTTGTTCAGTGCTCTAATTCAAACTCTGATGACAAAAACACACAACAGTAATGAAGGCCATTCATCAAGACACCTCCACACATTGATAGAAACACAGCTGTGAGACATCACTATCCCATGGTTATGAACCTTACCAAGTTGTTTACACAGTGCTGCCAACATAAGCACACAGAGACAAGTTCACAAACTTAATTATCAGACCTCGCGGAGCATACCGCAAACACTCACCAGTCTTCAGCAGTCTAGCCTTGTAGGAAGAAATATATGTGCTCCATAGTTAGACCAGGGCTGAAATCCAGGCTCCATCATAGGCTGGGCTTGAGACTCTGAACAAGTTACTTTAGTCACTCCGAGACTCACTTTCCTCTTACGAAAAATGGGATTAATGGTAGTAATTTCTTCATATGTTGGTTTCGACAGCTAAATAAAGCAGGACATATAAAGCTTTTACTCAGTGTTAAACTATTTTTGTTGTATATTTGTCTTTGACCTCATTTTAGTTATTGTTGGTAGTATTAGTATTATTTAAGCATTTTACTGTTCTTAAAGAAAAGTTTTAAATTTCACCTCTTCTATTAAGAGTACTGTAATTCCAAAGGCTATCTGTATTCTGAAGCAATTCCTTTTTATGCCCCATGTATTTTGCCTTAAATTGTTGTCAGAAATTCTCTTTTCTACATGGAAAGCTTTTAGAAATCAAGAATTTTAATGTCTTTTAATGACTTCCTTTGGGATTAATGTAATGTTTGATGTGTGTGTGTGTGTGTGTGTGTATATACATATATTCATTATTCACAGATTTTTGTATTTGTGAATTTGCCTAAAATTTGTTTATAACCCTCAAATCAAAACTTCTCAGCACTTTCTTAGTCAGAGACATACTGAAAGCAACAAAAAAATTAAGTCAGCTAATGTACACTTTCCCAGCTAAGTTCAAACAAGGTACATTAACACTCTAGCTTCTTGTTTTAGCTCTCATACTATAAATGAGTGTCCTTTTCATGGTCGATTTAATGCCATGTTCATCACATTTTTGTACTTTTTGTTGGTGATTTTGCTGTGTAAAATGGCCCCCAAGCACAGTAGTAAAGTGCTATCTTGTGTTCCTCAGTGTGAAAAGGCTGGGCCTTCCTCCATAGGGCCATACCTATGGAGAAAATGCATGTGTTAGATAAGTTTTGTCAGTCATGAGTTACAGTGCTTTTAGTTGTGAGGTCTACGTTAATGAATCAAAACGTATGTGTATGTTATATATAAAAAATAAGGTGTCTTTAAACAGAAACATAATTTTCAAAAGTTATATATTGATCATTCATAAAAAATAGGACCAGAATCTGGCAGAAACCTAACTAACTTTGTATTTTCCCTGGGAGCAATAGTTCAACATTCACTAATTCTGGCTCAGCACCTGTGGCTCAAAAGGCTAAGGCTCCAGACACATACACTTGACCTGGTGGGTTCAAATCCAGCCCAGGCCACCAAACAATGACGGCTGCAACCAAAAAATAGCCGGGAGTTGTGGGAGGCACCTGTAGTCCCAGCTACTTGGGAGGCAGAGGCAGGAGAATCACTTGAGCCCAGGAGTTGGAGGTTGCTCTGACCTGTGACCCCACAGCACTCTACCCAGAGCAATAGCTTGAGGCTCTATGTCAAAAAAAAAAAAAATTCACTAATTCATTGTTCACAGTAATTTTATAATACTTAAGTACCATTAACAATGAGAACTGACTATATTACATATTACATATATAAATCCATGCTCAATAAAAAACTCTAAGATGAATAATAGAATGCCATCAAAAAGCCCTAAGCCAGAGATGAGTTGTTAGAAATAGTGACAACATTTTTAAGATGTTTTGTACTTTCCTAAAGTACAATTACATTTTAGGCATATAGTAACTTTTGAATCTAATATAATTATCCCCCATTTTGCAGATAAGGAAAAAAACAGGCTCCAGGTCACTCAACAGATTAAATGAGTCCAGGATATTTGATGCCAAGTCACACAATTTTGCCAGTCCACCACTGCTACTTTGTATCTTCAGGATGTTTTCAAGTTAATGTAACCAGAACAGTCTTAAAAAGTAAGAATTTACAGAGGATGTAGAGAATTTTTCAAAGCATTTTGTTTGGGCATCAACTACTTATGCACTTAGATATTCACAGCAGTCTCTTTATCTTTTCTCCAACAAATGGATATCCCAATATCATAGTTCCTTGAGTCTGAAAAACAAGTTTTTTCACATTTTATTATTTGGTAAAGTGAGGATTTACCTAATAATTTGTGCATTTGAGAAAATACTTAATAGATTAAAAACTGATTAATTTGTTAAGGATCTTGACTCATCAGTGCCTTGGTCTAAAGGAAATACTGAAGAGAAGTGTCTAGTATATGTCAAGCATTGCATTGAGTGCTTTATGTACATGATTGATTTAATCATCACAACAATACAACAATCCTGCAGCTATTCTTATCCTTACTTCTCCATCTTGGAAATGAGGAATCTGCCAGTCATGTGGCAGAATCATCAGCCTCTAGGTAGAAGCAGCAGTCTTGCTACCGAGGCCTGTCTATACCCTTTAATTATGCCAACCTGCCTTTTCTTCTGGAAACAAACTTAAATTACATAAGTATATGTAACACATAACTCTGTTGAAGAGATATATACTTAACTACCCTTTGTGGGCAATATAACTAACATATCTTAAAGGTCAGTTTCTTCAGAATGAATCTTTAGATTGATCTCTTCTTCCTGGTGAACATACATAATTAAATGTAAAATTACATCTAATCATCTTTCTTTTTTTTTTGAGACAGAGCCTCAAGCTGTCACCCTGGATTCAGTGCTGTGGCATCACAGCTCACAGCAACCTCCAATTCCTGGGCTTAAGCGAGTCTCTTGCCTCCACCTCCCAAGTAGCTGGGACTACAGGCACCCACCACAACGCCCGGCCATTTTTTGGTTGCAGCCGACATTGTTGTTTGACGGGCCCGGGCTGGATTCGAACCCGCCAGCTCAGGTGTACGTGGCTGACGCCTTAGCCTGCTGAGCCACGGGCGCCGAGCCAAGACAGTAATATTAAGTGGTAATTTTACAGGGTTGCTATCCTCACCTTCTTTTATCAGTTTTCCTTAAGATTTTTTTATATTTGATAGACTTTTTTTTTTTTTTTTTTTGAGACAGAGCCTCAAGCTGTCACCCTGGATAGAGTGCTGTGGCATCACAGCTCACAGCAATCTCCAATCCCTGGGCTCAAGCAAGTCTCTTGCCTCCACCTCCCAAGTAGCTGGGACCACAGGCACCCGTCACAATGCCCGGCCATTTTTTGGTTGCAGCTGTCATTGTTGTTTGGCAGCCCGGGCGGATTCAAACCCGCCAACTCAGGTGTACGTGGCTGGCACCTTAGCCCACTGAACCACAGACGCCGAGCCTTGATAGACATTTTTAAATGGTCTTCTTATTTCCATTACATTTGCTCTTCCATTTGTAAAATAAGTTGAAGTCCCTTATCTAAGATGCTTAGGACCAGAAGTATTATAGATTTTGGATTTTTTTATTTGGTAATATTTGCATATAGTATACATAATGAAATATCCTGTGGATGGGACTCAATTCTAAACATCAAATCTGTTATGCCTTCTATACTTTATATACACAGCCTGAAGGTAGTGTTATAGAATATGTTTAATAATTTTGTAGATGAAACAAAGTTTGCACTAAGTTACTTAAATGTGGAATTTTTCATTTATTGCATCATGTCACTGCTCAAAAAGTTTCAAATTTTGGAGCATTTCAGATTAACGTTATTCAACCTCTACATGAAAATGTTTACATTATACTGTATGACATTAAATCTCTGCTTACTGCTCAGATTTAATGAGATAAGCAGTCAACTTTCCTTTATTTTCCTGTCTTACAGCTAATGGTTGCCGAGAAGAATGGAATAATCCGATTTTATGATCTTTTGGCTCAGCAGGCTATTTTATCTCTTGAATCAGAACAGATGCCATTAATGTCAGCACACTGGTGCTTAAAAAATACCTTCAAAGTTGGCGCTGTTGCAGGAAATGATTGGTTAATTTGGGATATTACTCGGTCCAGGTACTTTCTTAGTATATTTATCTATGTTTCATAAAAGTATCAGTTAACTACTGCTGAATGATCCACTGGGCCACACTGTAGGGTGAAATAACGTCTGTGCTATAGAAGGGCCGGAGCTATGGATTTTCACATGTCAGAGCTAGGTGCCAGATCTGTGGGCTTTTACCTAACATAATCATGCTTTGCAGATTTCCTTTGAGAGTAACTCAGGACAATGTAGAGGAAGAACTCTTAGATCTAAGCAGTGTTTAATTATGTTGGGAAAAAAGAAAACCACCTACCCTGTTGAATGATGATGTCCTGCAGTGGGTCTAAATCATATCTTTATCATATTTCATCTATTTTTAACTGAAAACCTATTTGGAATTTTGTTGCAGTTTAAGTACATTGGCTTTTCTGTACTTTAAAAAGAAAATACTTTTTAAGTCTTAAGTTGTTCTGCTTAAGTCTTAGCACATAATTCATAGAACACTAAATATTATCTTTCAGTTATCCTCAAGAAAAAAGACCTGTTCACATGGACCGAGCCTTCCTATTCAGGTAGCATACCATTTCTGTTGAAGTTATAGTTGACGATTTGTCTTTGTGCCGTGCCAGTACTAGAATACTTTCCCAATCCTCTTCTTTGCGCTGGATTTTTTTTTCCCTGATTGTTGTGTAAGTAGTTATTTTGCTTTCTCAACTAAATCTCTTTTAGTCTAGGCAAGGAGTTGATTTGTTTTCCAAATGTTTCCTTTTAAGAATGTTATAACACACAGAAAACTTGTAGCCACTGCACCCACTCCAACATTTTGGAGTATATTATGCTTCTTTACTATTTTGTGCTAATAACAACGTAAATGTAGGTGATCTCATGTTCATACATAAAACTTGTGCTTTAGGTGAAAGCATGCTAAGTAACATGTATCTGTGACATTCTTTTCTTCATTTTAACATACATGTCTACCTTATTCCTTTTCATTCATTTTTCACGATACAGGGTGTCCATAAAGTTCATGTGTAATTTAAATAGTGTGCGGTTTTAAATTGCACACAAACTTAATGGGCATCCTGTATTCCCTCATATAGTCATTAATCTTCTTTCTACTTTAAGTAACAGCAAAACTAAATAACAAAGACTAAACCCAATGAAGTATTTATTCTATATTTCATTATATCTAAAATATACCAATAAAGTTATAGGACGTGGGAATACCCTTATTAAGAATAAATAACACTCAGCTAAATATATGAATGCCATAGATTGTAAGAGGTATCCTCACTTCAGAGATGTGAGCAAGTGTACATTTTAAAAGCAGTGATCTGTGTTACTGAAGCTTCGAGGAGGAGGTCCCAGGGTTCATTTTGCAGCTCTTTGGTATTATCAAGAGCTTGGACCCTTTCCATCTTTTCCCTCTGCCATTCCCATGGGCTGTTGCTTCACAGTTGTAAGATGGCTACAAGAACCTCCTGGTGCTTACCACAGGCTGTGTTCTTACCCTGACTGTATAGAAAGAGGAGGCAGAGTAAACCTACCCTATGTACACCCCAGCCCAGGTCCCATGCCTGGTCTGTATTGTGAATGGGGAAACATGGAAAAGAGGGGGGGGGAAAGGTGGCTATGAGAGTTCCAAGCTGTATGGTCTTATGCCCCATTATCTAAAGAGGAAAGGAAGGCACATTTTCTTCTTATTGAGGATTACTATGACTACCTTAAACCACTTGTGTCTCATCTTCTTGAGTTGTACATGCTGTGCCCCGAACAAGGCTGGGATTCACATAGCGTGGGAAGAAGAGCAGAGTAGCTGTTTTATCTATCTGATGCCTTGTTTGTGTCTTCTACCACACAGGTAGTCCTCTGGTTATAAGAAAGAGACTTTGTTAACCTTGCATGAAGGTTTGAAACTTAATGAAGTGGTACACAATAAACACTAAATATTCACAGAATGAGAAAATACGTATAGTTAACTAGCCTGGATTCCCAGTGTAATTGTAAAGCCATATTAACAAATTCAGAATTACTAAAATTATCGCTTTTGTGCAAAAATAAATAACCTGTTTGTTTCAGAAAAGCTTATAGTTATCCATAGGATACTGTACTTATTTTTATACTTTCTTATTTCTTAGGTGGTCCACAATCAATGAAAACTTGTTTGCAACCACTGGTTATCCTGGCAAAATGGCAAGCCAGTTTCAAATTCATCATTTAGGACACACTCAGGTAATGTAGAAATGTTTTGTGACATATGTATTTTTCTTAATTTGTGTAGTTTACCTTTCTAGACAAAGCCCCCAAATTTGTAGCTAAAGACATTTATGTCTGTTATCTACTTAAATTGAAAGAAAAGCCTTTTTTATATTTAAATCACTAGTGGCTACAGACTTTTTTTTTTTTTTTTTTTGCCAATATCCATATAAGAAACTTCTTATTTCTTCTTGCTTTTATGTTTTCTCCTTCATTTAAACATAGTGATTTAATTTTGTTTGTTTGGTATGGGCTATAAAAGGATCCAGGCTATACAGGTTATTCAAAGGACTGTATCCTTATTCCAGCCTATTGGAAATACATAATGTATATTTCACCTCTGAGGGCAATATATTTTTTAATTATGTTTCTACTATAAGCAAAGATAATTTATCAGTGCATTTCTTATTTTCGAAAGTAATCTTTATTTGTATATTTTGGGGATTTATTGTGCTTCTTTAATTCTTCCCGTATTTCATAGCCCATACTCACTGGGTCTGTGACCATTGGATCTGGCCTTTCCTGGCATCGAACTCTCCCACTGTGTGCAATCGGAGGAGACCACAAGCTGTTGTTCTGGGTGACTGAAATGTAAAAGAAACTTTCTCTGTACTTAGATTCAAAAACTTTGTATTTTTATTATGTATTTTGGAATATTCCTTATTTTTATATCAAATATACTGTAAACTCTAGAAATATCTCAGTTTTTGTTTTATTAAATAAAATATTAATGGTTTAAAAATTATTTTCCTATTCCCTCTGTGTGTGTGTGTGTATACATACGTATATATTTTTTCATCATCTTATAAAACTGTATAATTTACTCAGCATCTGTGCTCCAGGGCATAGAGGACTAATGAAAAATAATACTTTTGATTTTTCAAAAGATTAATCAAAGCGTATCCTATCTTCTTTGCTTTAAGGATATGCTATTTCCCTAATTCTCAGAGACACAAACGTTTACAAAAGGACTCAGAGAACTCTAAAAGTGGTTGAATGTATGTTTGTGTATGTGTACATATTTTAGCAGTCGGTATGTGTAGGGATGCTGTAACTCCCAGTAAAGATAAAGAATTATTCAATTTAAAATTACAAAATGTAGAATATAAATGTCTACATATCAACAGGCTAAGGCGCCAGCCACATACACCTGAGCTGGCAGGTTTGAATCCAGCCCGGGTCCACCAAACAACAACAATAACAGCTGCAAATAAAAAATGGCTAGGTGTTGTGGCGGGCACCTGTAGTCCCAGCTACTTGGGAGGCGGAGTCAGGAGACTCACTTGAGCCCAGGAATTGGAGGTTGCTGTGAGCTGTGATGCCACCGCACTCTACCAGGGTGACAGCTTGAGGCTCTGTCTCAAAAAAAAGGCCATGAAGGTTGTGTTAAATAGTTCGGTGAAAACATTTCAGATTGTATATGAAGTCAGCACATTGTGCCCCGTGATTGCACCAATGTACACAATTATGATTTAATTTAAAAAAAAAGAATTATTCAATTTAATATAAAAAATGGTTTGCAATTTCCTAAAACTTTGATGATCATGTCACTCAACCCTGTTTACTGTGTGCAAATTCCGTTGGGACTAAATGTTTCAAAATTCTTAGAATACCTGAGATAAAGCTTACCCTGAAAAGTAACTGCCTTTATTATAGATCTTCACCTTTCTTACCAAGAAACTTAAATATTTTTAAGGTGGTATCTAGTAGCAATAGAACATTCTTTCAAAGATCACTAAAATCAAAATTATGTAATACAGCCATGTCATATTTTTGTGACACATCATGGTATACTCAGAGGACTATAAGAACATGATTCTGCTTGTCAGTCAGAGATAGAGTTAAATAAATTCCTACAAACTGTCCATTCCTTCTAGTTAATGCCCTCTCTGAAGCTATATTTCCTCTAGTAAAAATACAGATACAAATCATTCATGCTATGAGAATTCATTAAAGGTGAATAAAAATACCTACTGTATGTCTGCCACACAGTTCAGAGTTAGAGATATTACTGATTTATCTCATAGATGAAGAGTTCTTATTTTTGAGAATTTAGAAATTTTAATTAATAACACCAATAAATATTTTTTACTCAAGTTTTCTATTCATAAAATGTCTCACAATAATTATCTTACAGAGTCAATGCTCTGAGTAATTAAAAAAATTCAGTGCATGGCTCAGCGCCTGTAGCACAATGGTTGCAGCACCAGCTACATAAACTGAGGGTGGCAGGTTCAAACCCATCCCAGGCCAAGTAAACAACTGCAACAGAAAAATAGCCGAGTATTGTGGCAGACGCCTATAGTCCCAGCTACTTAGGAGGCTGAGGCAAGAGAATGGCTTAAGCCCAAGAGTTCGAGGTTGCTGTGAGCTATGACGCCACAGCACCTTACCAAGGGTGACATAGTGAACCTCTGTCTCAAAAATAAAAAAAAAAAATTCAGTGTAGTTTTGTAATCGTGTACTTGTTTAGGGGCCAACTGTTTACATGCTTTAAAGTATAGGTGAAAAAATTGCACAGCAATTTTCAAGCCAATTATACAGTAAAACATTATTACCAAATAATATAAATTGTTTCCTAATTTTCTTTTTTTTTTTTTAAACAAAAAATTTATTTAGAGGACAAGTTCTGATTCTGTTGCCTGCGCTAGCTAGAGTACAGTGATATCAGCATGGCTCACAGTATCCTCAAACTGCGCCCGCCACAATACCCAGCTATTTTTTTGTTGCAGTTCAGCCGGGGCCAGAATTGAACCCGCCCCTCTCGGTATATGGGACCAGCACTCTACTCACTGAGCCACAGGTGCCACCCCTGTTTCCTAATTTTCAAGCAGATTTTGAACTTAACAAAGAAAAAAGCAAAGGACAAAGAGTTTTGACATGGTTCTTTTTGACAGTCTCTGTGATGAGACAAACAATCCTAAAAGCAGCAGGATAGGTCAAAGTCAAACAGAATTGGTGACTATTATAAGAATTTGTCATTTCAGGATGCATCCAGAAAATAAGGAGGTCATCTCTTGGGCCAGTATATGTAGAAATTGTTGTCTTATACTTAGAAAAATTGATGTGGGAATTGGGGAGGTTATATTTAGTGATGGAGTTTGGGGAGATGAGTATATTGCGCTTGGATATCTAGGAAATGGATTCTCTGGAGTAAGAGCTTATCCAATTAAAAGTTGTCTGATGAAATCATCCAGTAGAACTGCTACATATAATTAGGGGAGGCTATCTTGGGAAAAGAACTCATGGTGGTCATATAAATACAATTATACCAAAAAGAGGTAGGAAGTGTTATCCTCAAAAGAAAGAAAACTGATTCCATTTGTGAATTAATATAGTAACCATAAATTAAACATTATCAAGGAATGAAATGGTTGCCCTTACCTCTTAGTTTCGGCAGTGCAATGTACTTCATTCTGCATAAGCATTGAGAACTCTAACCTATTTCTTTCTTTAGATCTTAAATATAGGCTATCAGACTATTTTCCAATTTATACTTCATTGTTAAACTTTATTGTATTCAATTATTTTGAAACGCTGTAATGATATTCTTTTCCCTTACTAAACTTTGTTCTTTGAAATATGTTTAAGACTAAAACAGGAGGAAATATTTATGAGGAATTATTGGTCATCACTTATAATTTCTGTTAAATAACATAAGATCTGATACTTTATGTCCCAGTTTGAGTTTTTCCATATTTGTTTATAAACATGTCTGTCTTAAGAGGGTTTTTGTTCTGTTGAAATCAAGCTTTCCTCAGAATTGCTTCACCACAACATCATGGAGAGGAAAGAAAAAAAAAAAGTTGTACTTTTGTTCTAAAACTTGTGTTATTTAGGACTGTGGAAGCAAAAGTCAGGATATCACAAATCTGCAAAATGTCAGAGCTAAATCCCACTCTTTCAAAATGATGGGATCCTAAGTCTTATTTTATTTTTATGATTTGGCTTGTATATTGTGAATATTTCAATGTCTTTTCCATGCCAAAACACAAAATCACACACCCATGCACTCCAATTTGTTTCTTCAGTAATTTGTGACTGCATATTGACACTGACCTAGAAATGTTTCTGTTGCTGTTTTAAATCTCATGTCAGTGGAAAAGAAATAGAAATCTGGTTTGCACATTTGTGTCTGGTTTTTTGTAATTGTTAAAAATCTGACATTGTCCCACAAGTGCTGATTGGGTAGTTCAGAGACAACATTGTACCCAAGACTAATTTTAATAGTTCTTAGCAGAGAAAAGGTAGTTTTTCCAAACTGTCTCCTGTCTTTTCCTATAGCTCAAAAAGTTAAACTCAATTTAACCTAACTTTATACCATACCAGTGGTAACCTTAGTTCTGAGCCCAAATAAAATTTACCGAGCAAAGATGGTCATTATGATGATCCAGTTCAACATATTCCACGTGAGACTTTGGTCAAGTCCTCAGAAGCATCATTCTGTTCCAATAAATCTTTTTTTTTTTTTTTTTTTTTTTATTGTTGGGGATTCATTGAGGGTACAAGAAACCATGTTACACTGGTTGCATTTGTTAGGAAAAGACCCTCTTACAATCGTGTTTTGCCCCCAAAAGGTGTGGCACACACCAAGACC
>CAUYON010085920.1:0-24028 GCA_963573935.1 Arctocebus calabarensis | reverse complement strand
TTGAGTCTAAATTGATCTTTTAAGGTAAGATGAGATTCTCTTATGCAGCAGATATCTGACCTGAGTTTTCATATCCAATCAGCCAACCTATGCCTCTTTAGAGGACAATTTAAACCATTCACATTAATTGAAACTAATAATAAATCTTTAGAAAGTCCAGTGGACATTTTTAATCCTTTCATCACTGTGGAAGTTGAAATTTGATAAAAAGTTTCTGGGTGAGTTTACATTTGTGGTGGAGTATTACGCTGGTTATTATGGAGGATAGGTCTGAGAATATCCTGGAGAGCTGGTTTAATTATAGCAAAGTTCTTCAACATGTGATTGTCATTAAAGTATTTAATTTCTACATCATAAATGAAACTCAGTTTAGCTGGGTACAGGATACTGGGTTAAAAGTTCTTCTGTTTTAGGAGATTAAAAGTCAATGACCATTCTCTTCTAACTTGAAAGTTTTGGTCAGAGAGATCTGCAGTTATTCTAATATTCTTCCCCTTGTAGGTAATGGATTTCTTACGTCTGGCTGCTTTCAGAATTTTCTTCTTCATGTTAACTTTAGTGAAGTTAATTATGATGTGCCTGGGGGACAACTTATTCGGGTTGAGTCATGCTGGGATTCTGAAACTGTCTGCTATCTGAATTTCAGAATCTCTTGGCATGTCTGGAAATTTTCTTTCATAATCTCATAAAGAAGAGACTCTGTGCCTTGTGACACCACTTCAACATTTTCAGGTATCCCTGTAAGGCGAATATTGGTTTTCTTTGAGTTATCTCAGAGCTGTCTGAGAGAATGATCCATTTTTGCCTTCCATTTCTCTTCCTCTTTGCAAGTTTGGGAGCATTTGAAAGCTTTGTCTTCCATGTCAGAAATCCTTTCTTCTTCTTGTTCCATTCTGTTACTGAGGGAATCTACTGTATTTCTCAGATCTTTGAGGGCTGCAACTTCTTGTCTCAATGTGTCAAAATCTTTGGTCATTTTGTCTTTGAATTCGTTGAATTCATGAGACATTTTGTGGGTCATTTTTTGGATTACTGCTTGAAATTCTAATTCCATCTTTTCCTCCATTCCACTGATCTTATTTGCTATCCAGATTCTGAATTCAATTTCTGACATCTCAGCCATTTGCTTATGCAAGGGATCTTGTGCTGTATCTACCTTGTCGTTCCTTGAGGGAGTTGACGTACTCTGATTATTCATATTGCCAGAGTTTTTCTGTTGATTCCTCCTCATGATCATTTTTCACTGTTGCCTATGACCGTCCTCAGAGTTGGGGAGGTGTCTCTCCCAGATCAGACCCTGGCAGGATCACTCTGTTGTTGCTGGATCTTTGTTGGGAGTGACCCTGTGTGGCTCCACTGGGACTGCCCCACACAGGGAGTTCTGGCTGTGGGAGCATCTCTGTAGTGTGGCACACCCAGATCAAACAGCAGGGCGTGGGATCTGGCACCTGGTGGCCTTTGCAAAGGGAGCCCGTGTCTCCACCAGTCCTAGAGGGTGTGGATCAGAGCCATGTGGGGTCCTGGCAGGCCGTGGCCGGGTGGGGCACCGATTGGGCACACGGTAGTTCTGGGGGATTTCCGGGCAGCTGCTGGCAACCGATGGGGTGTCAATCTGGCGGCAGAGAAGTCCCATGGGAGTTCCTGGCTGCTGCTGGCAGTGGGCCTAGGCCCAGAAGGGTGCCAATCCTGGCAGAGTGGAGTTCCTGGTCGCTGTGGGCAGCAGGCTGAGGCTGGGTGGGGCACAAATCGGCACTGCACGGGAGACCCAACTGACTTCCTGGCCGCTGCTGCTGGTGGGCCAAGGCCCGACTGGGTGCCAATCAGGCCCTGCAGGTGTCCTGGAGGAGTGGAGTTCCCAGCCTCTGTTGGCGGCAGGCCTAAGGCATGGATCGGAGCTGGGCGGGGGTCTCAGTGGGTGGCGAGCCAAGGCTGGGTAGGGCACAAATCAGCATCACACAGGAGACCCACGGGCTTCCTGGCCTCAGGCAGCAGGTCGAGGCCCAGTGGGGCATGGATTGGAGCTGCTCAGGGGTCCCGGCGGCATGCCTGGCCTGGGGGCTGGTGGGGGCTCGGTGGGGCCCAGAGTCTCTTACCTGGCGGGCTGCCTGTGTCAGCAGATAGGGAGGGTGTGCGCTGCTCAAGTCCTCACATCAGTTTCAGCAGAGGTCAGGCTTCTGGTGTGTCAGGTAAGGGAGGAAGAGTGTCCTGGAAGTTCAGAATAGCAGAAAACTTTACTTTAGTTTTTCTGCCTGAAGCTTGGTTACTTGAAGTCGCAGCTTGCCTCAGAGGAAACCTACAGTTATCACTTCTCTCTCTCTCTCTCTCCTCTCTCTCTCTCTCTCTCTCTCTCTCTCTCGGCTGGGCTCCCTGTCTTCAGCTCAATTGGGCAGTTTCTGGAGGTTATCTTTCCTTTTGGACAGGAGCCTCTGTCCGAAGCTGCTTCCAGGTGGCCATCTTGCCCCTCTCCCCATCTGTCTTCTTTAGAGACGGTTCTATTCATCTCTCTTGTCCAGTGGTATAAAGGATTGTTGGCTGTTTTTATGTTGCTTAATTTGAGTTCTCTGTAGATCCTAGTTATTAAGCTTTTGTCTGATTTAAAATATGCAATATCCTTTCCCATTTTGTAGGTTGTCTATTTGGTTTGATTGTTGTGTCCTTAGCTGTACAGAAACTTTTCAGTTTCATAAAGTCCCATTTGTTTATTTTTGTTGTTGTTGCAATTGCCATTAGAGTCTTCCTCGTAAGGTCTTTCCCCAGGATGATAGCCTCAAGAGTTTTCCACATACTTTCTTTCAGGGTTTTTATTGTTTTGTGCATTATATTTAGGTCTTTTATCCATCTTGAATCAATTTTTGTGGATGGAGAAAAGTGCAGGTCCAGTTTCAATCTTTTACATGTGCATATCCAGTTCACACAGCACCATTTATTGAATAGGGATTCTTTCCCCCAGTGTATGTCCCTGATTTGTTTGTCAAAGGTTAGGTGACTGCAAGATGTTAGCTTCCTCTCCCTGCTTTTGATTCTGTTTCAGATGTCTCTATCTCTAGTTTTGTGCCAATACCATGCTGTTTTAATCACTATGGCTCTGTGGTACAGCCTAAAGTCTGGTAGGCTGATGCCCCCCACTTGTTTTTATTACTAAGAATTGCCTTGTCTATAAGGTTTTTTTTTTTTCTGATTCCATATAAAATGAAGCATTATTTTTTCCAAGTCTTGAAAGTATGACATTGGTATTTTAATAGGGATGGCATAGAATCTGTAGATTGCTTTGGGAATTATAGACATTTTGACAATGTTGATTCTTCCCAGTCATCAATGAACATGGTATGTTCTTCCATTTGTTAATATCTTCTGCTATTTCTTTTCATAGGGGATCATAGTTTTCTTTATAGAGGTCCTTCACCTCTTTTGTGAGGTATATTCCTAGGTATTTAATTTTCTTTGCAGCTACTGAGAAAGGAATTGTGTCCTTGATTACCATCTCATCTTCGTTGTTGTTGGCATATACAAAGGCTACTGATTTTTGGACATTGATTTTATATCCTGAGATGCTACTGTATTTTTTGATGACTCCCAGGAGTCTGGTGGTTGAGTCTTTGGGGTTCTCTAAATATAAGATTACATCATCATCAAAGAAGGAGAGTTTCATTTCCTCTGCCCCCATTTTCCTGCCCTTTATTTCCTTCTCTTGACGGATTATATTGGCTAGAACTTCCAGCAGTATGTTGAATAGCAGTGGTGATAGAGGATAACTTTGTCTTGTTCCAAATCTGAGTGGAAAAGCTTTCAACTTTATTCCATTCAGTATAATATTAGCATGGGTGTGTCATAGATGGCTCAAT
Organism: Arctocebus calabarensis; assembly: GCA_963573935.1. Taxonomy (NCBI): domain Eukaryota; kingdom Metazoa; phylum Chordata; class Mammalia; order Primates; family Lorisidae; genus Arctocebus; species Arctocebus calabarensis. Next base: position 20,186 of record CAUYON010085920.1, on the reverse strand, counting down.
CAATTTCAAAAGGTGTCACCAATGCCTATAGTCTTCAGAGTTCTAATTAAAAGGGGATGTTGAATTATATGGAATGCTTTTTCAGCATCTATTGAGAGGATCATATGTTCTTTGTTTTTGCTTCTGTTGATATGATGAATTACGTTTATGGATTTGCATATGTTAAACCAGCCTTGCATCCCTGGGATGAAACCTAATTGATCATGATGTATGACTTTTTTGATGATAAGTTGCAAACTATTAGCTAGGATTTTATTGCATATTTTTGTATCTATATTCATTCGTGAAATTGGCCTATAGTTCTCCTTTTTATTTGGATCTTTTCCTGGTTTTGGTATCAGGGTGATGTTTGCTTCATAAAACGTGTTGGGGAAGATTCCATCCTCCTCAAGTTTTTGAAATAATTTCTGTAATATGGGAATAAGCTCTTCTTTGAAGGTTTGATAGAATTCTGGAGTGAAGCCATCTGGATCAGGGCACTTTTTTTGTTTGGAGATTTTTATTGTTTCTTTGATCTCAGTACTTGAAATTGGTCTGTTCAGAAGATCTAATTTTTCTTGATTAAGATTGGGGTGTGATTCCAAGTATTGATCCATTTCCTCTGCCTTGTCAAATTTCTGGGCGTAAAGTTTCTTGTAGTATTCAGAGACTATCTCTTGTATCTCTGTGGCATCATTGTTATTTCCCCTTTATCATTCCTGATTGAGGTTAATAGAGCTTTTACTTTTCTGTTTCTAGTTACCTAGACCTTTTCTGGCCAAAGGTTTATCTATTTTATTTACTTTTTTAAAAAACAAGCTTTTTGTTTCATTAATCTTTTGAATGATTTTTTTTTGTTTTCCATTTCATAAATCTTTGATTTAATTGTGGCTATTTCCTTTCTTCAGCTGGTTTTAGGGTTAGGTTTTCCAATAAAACCTTGTTTCCAATAAAACCTTGATTGTTTGTAAGTATGTTTATGTGCTCTCTATCTGTTTTGCAAAGGTAAGCATCTAGTGCTATAAAGGTTCCTCTCAGGACTGCTTTTGCTATATCCCAGAGGTTTTGGTTATTTGTCTCTTCATTGTTGTTATGTTTGAGGAAATTAACAAACTCCTCTTTTATCTCTTTCTGCACCCAACATTCAGCATAATGTTGTTTAGTTTCCAAGACTTTGTATGGGTATGAACATTATTGTTGGAGTTGAGCTTCACCATTTTAGCCTTGTGGTCTGAGAAGAAACATGGAATAATTTCTATTCCTTTAATTTTGCTGAGATTGGATTTGTATCCTAGGATGTGATCTATTTTGGAGTATGTGCCATGAGTTGATGAGAAAAAAAGGATATTCTTTTGCTTTGGAATAGTGTATTCTGTAAATGTCTATTAATCCCATTTGTTCTAGGGTCATGTTTAAGTCCTTTGTATCCTTGTTTAGTTTGATTAGAGGTTATATCCAGTTCTGTCAGAAGGGTGTTGAATTCCCCAACTATTAGGATGTTATATGCTCAGACCCCTCAAGGTCTCTTTCATAAATCTGAAAACATTTAAGTTAGGTACATAAATGTTTAAAATTGAGATATCTTCTTGTTGTATTGTTCCTCTGACCAGTATGAAGTGTCCATCTTTATATTTCTTAACTAAAGTTGCTTTGAATTCTCTTATATCTGAGAATAATATTGCAACCCTTCCTTTCTTCTGATTTCCATTTGCTTGAAACACTGTTTTTCATCCATTCATCCTGAGTCTTAATTTGTCTTTCAGGGCAAAATATGTCTCCTGGAGACAGCATATGGATGGCTTGTGTTTTTTTAATCCAGTAATCCAGCCTGTGTCTCTTCAGTGGGGAATTAGTCCATTGACATTTATTGAGAGTATCAATAACTGTGGTGTAATTCTACTCATCTTATTATGAGACAGTTTGTTGTGTGATTTTGTCCATTGTGAAATCTAAGCTCTGACCTTCGTCTTCTAGATGTTTAATTACATGGTGGTCCATTATGGTGTTCAGAATTGAGAATTCGTCTAAGTATTTCTGGTAGAGATGGTCTTGTTATGAGGAATTTCCTCAGTGCTTGTATACCTGGTAAAGATTTGATTTCTCCAGCAATTTTGAAGCTAAATTTAGCATGATACAGGATTCTGGGCTGAAATTCCTTCATTTTCTTAATCATTCATATTTTAAATTTACTTTCTGTCAGATCCATTAATTCTTTATAGGAGGAGTCTTCTGTTAAAATTGTTTCATGGTTCCTTGCAGGAGTTGTTCTATTTTGGTTCTTCATGGTGCCTGAATTATGCTTTTGGTTCCTCCTCATTTGTGCTTTCTTCTTGTTCACTTTCTTGTGCACCTTTTTCCTTCTCATTTCCTCCTTTGCTCAAGTTACTTTGTCTCAGAGTTTAGGTGATGAAGAGGCCTCTTGGGATGGGGTAGGAAGGCAGAGAAAGGTTGGAGCAATCAAGGAGAAGTAAGAGGAAAGGAAAAAAAGGGGAGAGGAAAAAGAAAGAACGAGTAAGGGAAATTAAAAAGAAACAAAAGCAAAGAAAAAGGGGGAAGAGGTACTGACAGAAGAAAATTGAAGAACAAGAGAGAAGGAGGATGGGAAGGAAAGGTGAAAGTGATAGAAGAAATGTTACTGTTCAGCCTTATTCTAAAGGTTTTTGAGGAGATGGGCTGGATGTATTCCTCTAAATCAGGCACTCCTTACCAGCATAAACACATTCAGAGTCTTCCTCTGCCCAAAATTAGGAAGAGAAGGAAAAGAGCAAACACAAAAGACAAGAAAGGAAACTTGAGTTCAGATTTTTAAAAAAAAAGAGAGAGAGAGAGAGACAAAAAAAATGGAAAAATAGAAATGTTCTGTAGCATGTTCATCCTAATACTTTCTTCCTGGAGCCAATGTATACTTGAGCCAGATTACTGCTGCAGTCTACCTTTCAGACCACAATTGTGTCACATTTGCCCTCAGCAATGAAAGTGTGGAGAAACAGGAAAAAAATCAAAAAATAAAATAAAGGTAAAAATAAAAAATAAATTAAATAAAGGGGGGTAAGAAAAAATGTTGAAAACAAGAATAGACAAAGGAAATTGAACATACTATTTAATCAAATAAAGAAGGGATTTGGAAAAGGAATAAGGAAAGAAAAGAGAGAGAGAACAGTCCAAGAAGAAAGAATGAAAAAAAATGGGGGTAGGGAAATATCTTAGCTGATGCAGAACCACATTATGTGGGAAATATTATAAGAGTAGAAGAGTCTCTATCATCTGAGAGAATGTTGAGGTGTGAAGTAGGGAGAGAGACTAGATCAAGCTAAGGTTCAGCAATCAAGAAAAAGAAAAAGAGGAAAGAAAAAATAATACAGGAGCCCTTGCTCTTGTTGAATATAAAAATTGGAGTTAAGAAAAGAACCAACCAGAGGACTTAGTAAAAAACAAAACACATTGAAACAAGATTTTTAAAAGCTAAAATAACCTGATGTAAGCAATCTCAGCAACCATAAGAGGAAGGAAAGAAGAGAGAGAGAGAGAGAAAATTAACCATGACTCCTATAAGAAAGAAAAAGAAAGGGGGGAAAAGCAGAAAAAATAACAGCAAAAAAATTAAAAGAACAAAAGGCAATAGCAAAAAATTATTTATATGTATATAAAAATATATGCATATATATGCTTTAGGGATCAATTTTAGTAGGAATATATTTATGTTGCAATATACTTTCTGGGCACCAGGTGGCTCCAGGAGTGCTTCCCAGGCTTATACCTGTTTCCCAGCTTAGATTGTTATTGGTGATTGCTTATTTACCTGCTTGGCACTCAGTCCCTGCCCAAATGTGATTCCACAGATTCCAAAACATCTTCACAGGCAGGTCTCACAGATTCCCCCTGCAACAGTTCCCAGGGATGGTGGGATATCCTGGGTCTGTCCTGAGTGTAGGACAACTTCTTGCAGGTAGAACTCACCACTGAGCCTTAGGCCTTCACACACAGTCTTCTCCTGAATTTTATGACAAAGATCTCCTCCTATCTAGGAACTTTCTCCACATGGATATCTCACCAGCTGCCAAACCACAGCAGAGCCTCTCCAGACAGTACCCCACCCTGGCCACCAAAATCTGCTAGGGAGCCCACACCTCACCAATCTTTCCAACCAAAGCCCAGCTTCCCTGAAAACTGCAATAAGCTTCTGCTGCGACCTGCATGGGGAGCTAGGTGCCCTCAGGCACCAAGGTCATGGTGGGCTTGCAGAAACTTGCCTGCCAGTTCCACAGCTCTGGATTATACTCTAAATCCAGTAATCCACCACCCTGATGCACACCCTAAACTGCCACTCCATGCCAATATTCCATGCCAGGCATGATTTAGCCCACTCACTCACACCTGTTGTACCAGGAGAGCTGAGCTAAACGTCTTTCCCATCTGCCGTCATGCTCTGCCTGCAAGACTGTCACTTTCTGACAGGTCTGGGAAACACAATTTGCTTTAGGACCTCAGGAGAAGAGAAATTTAACCAATGAATACAGGTATCTAATAGCACAGATGAAACCTGGGCTTATTTTGGGCTTTCAAGTCTAACTCAAGATTCCTTATAAATGGTTCCAGCGAAGCCAATTTTAAAAGGAAGAAAAGCCTAGCTGGCTAATAATTATTCTTGCAGCACTTTATGCAAATAAGCAGACCCAGTATACTGAAAGTGCAGCTTATTTTAGCAATTAAATTAATTCTGCTATAATTTGTTTTCAGTAAAGTTAGAAATTAGAGAGATAAATATGGTTCAGAAAGAAAAAAATCTGTCCACCTGTTCTAGATTCCAGCCTTGTCATCAATGGAAGCTTATGAAATGAGACATAACAGTTTAAATAACATGATCTATTAAATGGGACTAAAAGACTGGCCAAAGAATATAGCTGGTCTGAAGCCTAATGACTCAACCAAGGTCATCTGTTAGCTATACTAGAAATATTTGTGAGTATTAAACACTATTTGCTGTGTCTAAATAGTGTTGCTGCCACCCAGCCCCCCTGATCAATGACACACAGGCAGCACTGCAGATGGAATGATTGATTTGAAAAGGAATGGCTGACGCTCGTTCAGGCATTTCAGCAAATTATTTCTTCCAACAAGGCTTACATAGACACATAACTTAATCAACAAGCACATGACTTAATCTTATGACTTAATCAATAAATATATGACTTAAACCTGGCCCAGGCCTTTTACTGCCTGGTACTTCCAGGTCTGGATAAATCAAACTAACTGATAACCACTTATATGTAAAACTATCCTTATCAACTAAAGTTTAACTGGTTTAACTGATAACTACTTTACCAAAGTCATTCTTATGCTAAGTAATAATCCTTTAACCAACCATTTGGAGGCAGTTAATCATCTTAAGGGAGTAGCCTGGAAAATCCCACCAGGATTTTTCTTTCTAACTCACAAAAGACTTTAAACTTGCCTCCACAAAATGGGAGACTGATTGACCTTACAAGGGCACAGATGACTGTGTCCCTATAACATAGATACCTCAGAAGAAATTGGAGCCTGAATAAGAATTTCCCAGTAAGTGGTATGGCTGGAAAATGACCTCATAAGGTCATTTTATAATGACCTTATTATAATGACCTGTAATGACCTCATAAATGACCACATCCAACTGATATTCAGAATATTCATTTGAATTTCCCAGAACTTTGGTTCAGTTTTGTAAGGACTCTTAAAATTAATATTATCCTAAATATTGTGCAAAGACTGTAAATAAGAATACTAATATTCTCATCATGCAAACATTAGTTTTTAATTTCAGAACATGTAGATGTCTTTGGTGACTACCCAATGGTTTCATTCTCTCACCCTGGACCCAACCTTGACTTCATCTCTGTCAGTCTAGGGAAGCCAGAAAGCCACAAACATATGCAAGGTGGCTGAGGTTATGCAGGAGCCAGAGGAAAGCCCTGAGGATTCCTATGAAATACTGTATAAAATATACAGACTGGCCAAGCCACTGTATGAACCCACAAATGGGGGAGAGAAAGGGCCAATGGAGTAGAAATCTAACAAACAAATACCTGAGAGGCTAAAGAAAACTGCAGGCAGCCCTGGTGCTAGGTCACCCTGACCTGTTGAACCAAGCCTTTTGAACTGTATATATCAGAGAGAAATAGAATAGCTGAGGGAGTGTTTATTCACAATGTAGAATCCTTGGCAAGACCAGTTGCTTATCTCTCTAAGAAAACTGACAGAGTGTCAAAGGGGGGCACCCATGCCTAAGAACACTTACAGCCATTGCCATGCTGGTGCAACATGCTGACAAGTTGACTTTGGAACAAAAGTTAAGAGTCTGGTACTATATGTAGTTGTCACTCTCACGAACCCCAAAGGGCACAGTTGGTTGACTAACTCATGCCTCAGCAAATATCAATGCTTCCTGTGTAAAAATACAAGGTTATTTATAAAGGTTCCATGCATGAGGCCACCCACGTTGGTCCAGAAAAAAGAAAATTAGGAAGCTTCTTGACGGACACTTCTATATTCCCCTATCAGACACCCTTGTCAAGAAAGTCAGCCAGCATTGTGTGACCTGCAGCCAACATGATGCTAAACAGAGACCATCTCTGCCACATGAAATTCAGTCCCATAGGGCAGCCTCTTTTAAAAATGTGCAAGTGGACTATACTGAGTTATCCAGATGTGGAAGGAACTGTTTTGGTTTTCATGTACTTGGGATATGTGGAAGCCTTTCACACCAAGGGAAGAGGGCTCATGAAGTAGTAAGGGTGTTGCCCAGAAAAAATCATCCCATGGTTTAGGTTTGTACTCCAGATTGAATCTGACAACAGGCTGGCCTTTGTAACAAAGATAGTGCAAATGATAGCCAAAGCCTTGAATATGACCTAGAAACTACACGAGGCGTATAGGCCTCAAAGCTCAGGCAAGGTAGAATGCATAAAAAGAACTATAAAACCAGGAATTAAGAAACTCTGCCAGGAAGCAAAGTTTAGCTGGGTATAGGCCTTGCCACTGGTCTTTTTCAATTTTAGATGTACCCCTTCTACAGCATCTGGGTACTTTCCTCGTGAGGTAATGTATAAGAGGCCACCACCAATCCTCCACAATGACCAGAGACTCCTAAAAGAAATGAGAGAGACTGAATTTCACAGGCAGTTAGAAGACCTAGAAAGAATAGCAAGGAAGATCCCCACTTAGGTAACTATCTGTGTTCTGTTTAATCTTTTATGTCTGTACACTCGTTCTCTCCATGGTACCAAGTCTGAGTCAAGGATCTGAACCAAGGTGAAAAGAACCCACACCGTCATCCTGACCACACCCACAGAAGTCAAGGTGGAAGGGATCCTTACCTGGGTCCATCACACTGCTCCCCTGAGAAGGAAAAACAGATCTGGCCAACCCCTGCAAGGGAACTCTTGAAGTGGTCATCATGACCCGCTCCAGCCACATACCAGGAGCTAGCTAAGCAATGCATGACTGAAGCCTGAAGAAATTCCTCATGGGACTTGCCTTAATTGGAGTTTAAACTTTGGGAAAAGGGGAGAAGGAATGTGAAGGCACCCACAAAGTAACTTGCCCTCATAATCAGACCCAATACTCAGTATGTGACACAGGGAAAGGTGAAAACCCAAAAGAATATTACAATCCTATTGTGCCCCCCACCATGATACAACTAAGACCTGCATAGAGGATCCAAGAGAAGTCACAGTCCCAGAAATGTGAATGCTGGTCCAGACCAGGGAAATAAGATAACTCACCCAAGTGACTCTAAAGTTGAACGTCTGCAGTGCCATGCAAAGGTGATGAAGCAGAAGGACCTGGCAAAGCAACTATTGGACAGATCAGAGATAACCTCTGTGCCTTAGATTTCATAGATAGGTCATGTAAGCTCAAATGTGAAAGGTAAAAATGTGTGATGGAAAGCACTTGAGACAGTGAGGACTACAGCAAAAGAAAAATTGTGCTGAAGAAAAGAGTAGTGGAGGCAGATTGATTTGTGAGTCAGAGTAAACCCTAGAACTAGTCTTGCAATTGATAACCAAGTAGAAGTCATAGGAGACATAGTAAAGAAAAACCCAGACTTTGGCCCATGTTCTGGTGTATACTTGGAATGGTTAAAACCCTCAAAACTTGTAGAGACACTGGTTTTCAAAATGTAGAGAATTAAAAACCCTAGTGGGAAGAGTACTAGCCATCAGCAGACTTTGTTTAATTATTCCTAGTCTCTTCCCAGTACTAATCAAGGCCACATGCTGGATGGTTGAGACTGTTGTCAAAAAAACCCTCATCGCATGTGTTCTATATGGAACACTACCAACTCCTACAGGAACAATCTGATAGTGAGACCCCAAATGAAAATACATATATAAAGTCTCAAAATGGGGAGTGAGAGAGGACCCCCAGGGAAAGTGAGGTATAAGAGAACAGAGTTCATCTCAAGGAGGTCCCAAGGGCACAAAGTGACTCAGTTCTTAGGAATCTGTAGAAACTTTAAGTTCCTGGAACCTGGAAATTAGCACCTGCTTCTGCTTCTGTAAATGTCCACAGTTCTGTAAAAGACTGAGCTTGCTTCCCCACCTTAATTCAAACTGACCAATGAGAACAGTACCTGTGGGCCAGAACATTAGACTGGGTGTGTAAAGGAGAAAAATGAACCAGTGGAGGGAAAGCTATTTTAGACTCTCATCTGCTGTCACTCCCCTGGCTGGAATAAAGCCCTTCCTCTTTCAAACAAGTTGTTTGAATATTCTTTCTCTCCACTGGGCTTTGTCTTCATGCAACATGATGATTAAATTAATGTTAGCCTTAGTTATAACAGATGTGTGTTTGATGGGTGTCATGAGAGTAAAAAAAAAAAAAAAAGGCTGCTAGTAAGGAAAAGTTGTTATACCGGTGGGTGTATAAAATAAAATACCTATGTAAGCAGAAGCAGCAAAGGACACTAAGGAATGAATGTCTAAACATACCACCAGATAACATGTATACCTAAATAAGATCTCTTAAAGAGTTGAGTTCTCACCCAACCTCTTTCCACTTGGAATGAGAGTGTCCTTCTGCCCTCTAAACATGCACATTCACAAACTGATGCAAGAGGAGAGCCGAAAAGTAGACTAAATTCTGCTCTCTATGTTGGTGTCCTGGCTCATTGCTGTGTCTTCTGGAAAATAAAGCAGTTTGCCAGTGTAGATGTGAAAGATGTGTCATTTTCTCTAATTTACCCAATAGTGCTGTGGTCTAGTTCTGATTGCAAAAACTAGAGACTGCTGTAAAGGCCCCCAGGAATCACTAAACCCAACAGGAACATGTAGGGAAAACAGAAATTGTGTACTAATTATTTAGAAGGTTGTGCTATTGTGACGTATGTTTTGTGGACAAGAACTGATGCAATACAACCCATAAAACAAAAGTTACCAAAGAAGATGAGCACATACATGAAAAAGTTTGGAAACACCTGCTCCTATTCTTTTTTCAACAATTAAGAAAGTTAATATTTCCCTTTTGTGGTTTCCTTCCTAACAATTACAAAGACAGAGCTTGTCTTCTTTTGATAATTAACATGAAAATTACAGGTTGAAAAGGAGATGAGTTGAAAGCATTACCTCTTTGAGAGAATATCTTGGAGGCCTCATCCCTTCCACAAAGACTCACTCCAAAGACTCAGCTGGGAGAGTGTCCTTTTTCCACCATCAACAATAACAGCTCAGGACTGAGAAGAGCGGTGAGAAGAGGCAAGATTTTCTTAATGAAGTGGTAGAATAATTTTATTCTTTAGTCTCAGCTTTCTATCTCTGTTCGTAATCACTAAAAACAGATGTTTCCAATGAAATAAACAATGTTATAAATGTTACAAAGTTATAAATTTATAGAATTTTTTAATTTTTATTTATTCATTTATTTATTTGCAGTTTGGGGCCAGGGCTGGGTTTGAACCCACCACTTCCAGCATATGGGGCCGGCACCCTACACCTTTGAGCCACAGGTGCTGCCAAATTTATAGAATGTTTAAAATTTTTGTAATATCATATTTGAATTACAATTGAAGTTTGCATTTTCTTATTCTACCAACTTTTTAGTTTAACTTACAGAATGTACTTAAGTGAAATTTTATAATCTATATCATAAGAAAACTAAGCTAACCTAGAAAGATTTAGTCACAAATCCATCTTATTTTAAATTTTCACCTATTTGTGAAATGTTTAACATTTGTAAACATTTAAGACTAATTTGCTTTCAGTGGATGTCCAAAAATTTGTTTTATTCTGTTATGGTAATTGGCATTCTTGATTGATTCATTTCAATCAAGAAAAGGGTTATCATGACACTCTCTGAAATTATCTCCTTTTGCAAGCAATGTGCCAAATTTTGGAAAAGTTAGTTACTAGATCATGTATAACATGTAATATTAACCACAAATACAAATACTTTAAGTCCGTTTATTATTTTATGTTATACTAATTTAAGAATGTTAAAAAATGCTCTGTTTTACATGTAATTAGGATAAAAATATTTAGTAATGAAAAATAATAACATGCAAAATTTGAATGACATAACTTTTCTTTACTATAAAATTAATCTATATTTGCATTTATATATCCTCTTCTAAAAGTTTCACATTGATAATTTGCACACTGAGCCATATAATTTAAAATGTAAAAAGTATACTTTTATTTTGTTGCTGAACTTTACATGACTAACGTGCAAATCAGCAGAGGTTCTGTTTTCTATTGGCTATTTCTAATTATGGAAGAAAGAGAGTAAGAGTAAATTAAACAGAAAAAAGTAAAATAATAATCATTGCCCACTTATGAGTGATGAGGGCATAAAACCCTCAAAAAATTTAAGTACAAAACTCCTATGTCTGTGAACAATAGAGAAAGAAATTAAAGCATTACCTCATGCTTTAAATGCCTGCATTTTGTGAATTTGAAAAATAGACTGTGAGACAGGTGTACCTCCTGTATGAGGAAACAAAGGATGTATTTCTCCACTTACAAATTCAAATTTGGAATCAGCCCTCCATAATCAATATTTGACTGATTTAGTAACACTGTTATAATCACTTTAACATGATGCACACAGGGAAATGGTAAAAGACTTTGGATCCCATTAGAAAAAGAAATGTTATGCTTGCTGGTATCTTCTTGGAATGATCTGAAAAGGGATACTTCCAACAGGATTTCTAGAGTTTTCAAAAATTGGTAGCACAGGGTTTGTGATTAAAAACCTCCAGTATTTTTCTGCTTTCTACATCTGCAGTGATAGTTCCCTGCCTGTGCTTTCTCTCAGGACAGCTGAGATTTAAAAGGCTTGCAATTATAAAAAATGCTTCTTAGCAACATTATGCTTTCAGAAGCATGTACACCAAGTTCAGTTTCTATAGAGTGGTAAATACATTGCACTCATTTGATGACATTTGATACTTACTCTTTTAGCTTTTGTTTATATTATAAAGGTATTTTCTTTTTTATTTATTTATTTAATTTTCTCTTTTTGTGTCAGTATGTGGCCAACACAGGGTGCCATGGCATCACTGCTCACAGCAATCTCTAAGTCTTGGGCTTAAGTGATTCTGTTGCCTCAGCCTCCCAAGTAACTGGGACCACAGGTGCCCAGCACAACCCCTGGCTATTTTTTTTCGTTGCAGTTGTCATTATTGTTTAACAGGCCTGGGTTGGGTTTGAACCTGCCTGCCTCTGTTTGTGTGGCCAGTGCCCTACAACTGATCTATGGGTGCCAAGCCTATTTTATGAAGGTATTTTCACAAAATTAATCCTGATGATGATGTGTGCTTATGTTATCTATTTGCCAACTGATATCCTGAGGTTTTCAACTATTGACACATAACCAACCACCTCTACTTGGCACCTGAAATTCTCATAATATGCTGTCAATAAAAAGTCACAGGTCTTCCATTAAGGTCTTAAATGAATGTGAGAAAATAAATGATGAAAATGACACTTTTAATTCACGTAATAATAAAACAAAACATGACGTGCTTCTTTTATATGGATTACATTCTTAAATCTACACATGGAAGAGGGCAAATTTCAGTATTCAAATGATATCATAAAATAACACTACTCTAAAAATTAAATAATCTTAAAAAGATGATAAAAAATCTAACAAACTTCTTTTCCACAAATGACAAATTCATCCTATGAAAAACGGCTCTTGGACATTTGTAAATGACCCTCCTCTCCTTGCATATACTCCTCACCTTCACTTCAGGCATCTGATCTGAGCCCATGTACCTTATGATCAGGGTATTTTCCCTTATGTGTTTAATGCTGTTATTTTCCCAACCATTATTCATGATTATGAATATATTGTGAGGCTGATGATATTGAGAAGAGCCCATGTGAGAGCTAAGATGAGAGTGAGCCTGATCTGCATTACCTGTTCACAGGGCGTGCTCAGGAGATTCACCCTCAATCCATGTCTTCATAGCAGGAGCTAAGGTGTACATTCAGATTTTTAAGTTTTTAATGTATCACATAAAATCAAATTTTCTTATGTACCTTGACCAAATTAAAAGTGACCTATATGTTTTTCTTTCTATTTCATTTCTCCTGGTTTAGCATCGTATCATTGACAATCCAATGATTCTGAGATGATGGAGTTGCCAGTTTCATTATATTAAATTACAAGACACATAGTTAAGTTTAAAATTTGGATTGAAAAAACAACTTCTGAGGTATTTTGAAAGCAGACGTCAGTTGTTTAGTTTTAGCCACTGGAATTAATTTCCAAATGTATTATGAGTTCCCCAATCATACTTTATTTGTCCACCCTAGTTCACAGCAACCATGATCTTTTCTTGTAAGCACAGATGCCCTCAAGAAACTCAGTGGGAAAATATGCCAGTTCATATTCCAGAAGATCAAGTCTTTACCAGTCTATGATTATCATTTACAGGGCAAGCAGCATAAATTACACACTATAGATTGGACATCTCTTGAGGTAAGAGAATAAAATGTTTAAATTCTAGTGTATATCATTTTAGCTAATGAGTTATTCTCTTTTTGGTATGCGATTTATAACATTGGAAATGTATTGATAAAATTTTATAGGAATTGCAATAAATTATTGTGCATATTGGCCCATATTCAAGTATTCTTTTGCAGGTACTGGAATGTGATCCTTAACATTGGGAGACTATTAATCATTTACTTCTATATTATTTTGGTGCCATAATGGTTCCCACTATGATGGATGTATGCCATTGAGAACTATTCGGTTCTTGGTTTCCATAGCTAACATAAGTGCATTTCTTTTTTGTTTTTTGGTTTTTTTGCAGTTTTTGGCCAGGACTGGGTTTGAACCCGCCACCTCCGGCTTATGGGGCTGGCACCCTACTCACTGAGCCACAGGTGCTGCCCATAAGTGCATTTCTTTACTAGATTAAGCTTTGGTAGAAAGAGTAATATTAACAATACAATGTTTGTTTATAAAATCAAATTTACCAGGTGATTTCAGCAGAACTTTCCCCCTCAGGAATTAATTTCTGATTTAGAACCAGGAATACTTATTGTTACCATTTGTGCATTGTCTTACATATATTTATTTACAAAATAATACAGTGATAAATCAACTTATTAACAATAACAGATATACATTCTTGGCTCAGAAGAATCTGAGTAAAATGTACCTTTCCATTTTTCTGTGTCATGAATCCTTTTTCTAATTAATGCCTATATTAATTAAAATGGGAAAATAATAGGGCCTGAGTCCAAGTTAAATAACATGAGATAGTGACTAAAAAATAGTTCTGAAAAAGTTTACAAAAAGTTCTGGTGTCGGACTATCCTGAGATGACTTTAGGGGGATTTGCTTTATTAATTATTTATTATTGGACTCTGAGTATTTCTCCAAGCCCAGTAGGGTATTCGTGTAGCCAGCAAAATCTCAAGAAATGAATTACTATGTAATATTTTGATGCCACCTTATGGTTGCCATAAGTAATTTTTAACCACTTGGTAATCCACAAGGAGGACTTTAGCAATTTTTTCCTGATACAAAGAAAATTGACACAAGAGATCTCTGTATTGAAACCAAACTGGAAGAGAACTGGATCCATTTTTAGGTGATATGGTCACCTAATTATGATGTTAGTAAGTAGAATAATGCCTGCACCCCAAAATATTAATGTTTTAATTCCCAGACACTGGGAAGTACAACTATTCATTGCAATACAAGGTTTCAGATGTGATCAAGATTGTTACCCTGCTGCTCATCATAAATTTTCACAGTCGGTCTAGAATAATCACAGGGATTCACAAACATGACAAAGTGATGAAGAATAGAATGTATCAAAGTGATGAGATGTGAGAAAGACTCAAAGGAGTATTTCTTCAAATGTTTATTTACTGATTTTTCCATGCTTTTACAGATATTCATTCAATTTAACTGTAAAATACCACTTATTTTATAAGAATGCCAGTAAATATGTGCTAAATATAAAATGAAAGAATGTACCTTTGCATTTTAATGTAGAGCAATTGGCATGTGATTTCTAGAAAGGTATTTCAGGACCCCATACAGATGTTGATATTTGTACCCCGCACAGGCATTATTGTAAATATGTTGGTTTGGGGTATATATTATTTTTGTAGAAAATAATGTAGATGCTCAATTGTCAAATATGTATATGACCTATAGTTAACAGATACTAAATGGGCTTAATAAAGTAACAATTATAGTTATAGTTTGCTTCTTGAAGAATGGATATTCACAATGTAAGGTCTATTATTTTTTTTTCCAGATATACAAAATATGTTTCTTCTATGCCATTAAGATGAACACACTCTCCACTTCTACTGTCATTCAAAAATGCCTTTTTGCCCAAACTGGCTTTGGATTCTTAGCCAACACCATTCTCCTTTTTTTTCGCATCTTTACCCTCTTTTCAGATCACAGGCCTAAAGCCACTGACCTGATCACCTGTCACTTGGCTTTCGTACATATAATCCTGCTCCTCACTATCTTGGATTTTTTTTCTCCAGACCTGTTTGAGTCACTGACATTTCTGAATGACTTCAAATGTAAGACACTTTGCTACCTGAACAGGGTGATGAGAGGCCTCTCCATCTGCACCACCTGCCTCCTGAGTGTGCTCCAAGCCATCACCATCAGCCCCAGCACCTCAGTGTTGCTGAGATTTAAACAGAAACTTAGAAATAATATTATCTATATATTTTTATTTTTTTGGTCTCTCAATTTGTCCTTCAACACTTTCATCATCATCTATACTAAAGCTTATTCTAATGTGACTCAAACTAATCTACTTAATACCTATAAATACTGCTCATTTTCCCCCATGAACTACATTGTCAAGGGACTCTTTTTCACTTTGGCAGTATCCCGAGACCTCTCCTTTGTAGGACTTATGATGCTCTCAAGTGCATACATGGTGATCCTCTTGTTCAGGCATCAAACTCAATCCCAGTACCTTCATAGCACCAACCTTTTCCCAAGATCCTCACCAGAGAAAAGGGCCACCGTGGCCATCTTGCTGCTGGTGAGTTTCTTTGTGGTCATGTACTGGGTGGACTTTATTATCTCATCGTCTTCAACCCTTTTGTGGAATAATCACCCAATTTTTATAAACATTACGAAGTTCGGGCCCAGTATTTATGCCCTCATTTTTCCTTTGGTTCAAATCAGTTCTGATAAAAGAATAATCAATATTCTGCAAAGTTTAAAACAGAAGTGCCAACAAGTTTTAACAGGTTAGTGACAGAAATTGCTTTTTGAAAAATAGATTCTTCTGTCATTATTTAAATTATTCAAAAGCATACAATTTCAAATTTAATTAAAATTCAAAGTGGTAGTTATACTTTCATTATACTAAAACTCATCAATATATGCCAGAATACATCTACTTTTGAATATGATAGTTCCTTTAGAGAAGTATTTTTCAAACTATTTTTATCTACAGTACACTTCCCCTTATACATTTTCACAGCACATTGAAATAATGTTGATCCAAAATAAGTAAAAAAAGAATATACTTACTGTGCTTTGAGCTTCTTTCTATAATAATGTAATTAAAGATCTTAACATATTTCCTCACAAAGGTTAATAATAAGTGATTTACTATAAAGCACAGGGCTGGGTTATAGCAAGACCCCCCACTATTGAAAGACTGAACACATATTATACAACCTCTTGGTAAGGAAGCTGTGGAAAGAGCATTCAAGAAGTGGTATTAAGTCCTTACATTTGCCCATTGTGATAGTCCTTACATTTCACAATTGTGATGTCAGCTCAACAAGCATCTCGTGTGTGTCACACATGCAGATGCACAGAAGCACATGAGGCTTTGTCCCTGTCCTTGAGGATTTCAAGATGAGGTATGCAAATGGTCTGGAAACTTTCAGCACACATAGAATTGTAACTAGAATGGAAGTCTGGGAATAATGGGAACACATAACATGGGGGCTCACATGACCATGTAGGACAGCAGGACAAAGTTGTGTGCTGTGGGGATGATACTCAGGTGATGACATGGGATAATGCCCCAGTGAAGGTCATGATGATGGGAGGCACTACGGATGGTGGTGGTGAGGGTTGACACAATCACAGGCAATGTGGTTCTGATGGTCTTTCCTCCACTAAATTTACATTATTTGCTTCATCTTCTTGAGAAAAATGAATGGATATTTTAGAGCTAGCACCATACGAAATGGTTTTATCCCCATGTTATCCTTGGCATATCAGCTAGCACCTTTCCCCTTCTCTTCCGTATCTTCACATTTTTTCTTGGTCTCAGGCCCACGTCTTTCACCAAACAAGCAACCACCAGGTCTTCATCCAAGAAAATGGGTTAGATTCGGTCTCCATTTTACAAAAGAAAATAAACAATGAAATTTCTATATTACCCATAAAAATTTACCAAATTAGATGAGATAAGAATTTGGGCATAAATAAGAACAAGTAACTCTTGAACATACTTTCTAGCATGTTTTCTTTTTTTTTTGCAGTTTTGGCCAGGGCTGGGTTTGAACCCGCTACCTGTAGCATATGGGGCCGGTGCCCTACTCACTGAGCTACAGGCGCCACCCTCTAGCATGTTTTCATTCAATGATTCAAGAAGCAAGACTGGAAGAATCATAGCTATCTGTAAAATTATTTTAGGATTTTTGAAACTTCAAATATTGATTTTTCTATGACTAGTATTTTTTTTTCACTCAGACCCAAAGTATCAACATTCACTAAATGAACTCCTATTGATGAAAATAAGACCATTATTGTAGACTATGACTAGTATTTTTACTAAAATAGATTATGTCAATGCATATTCAAAGATGCATTTTCATTGGCCTACAGAATGTAATCTAGATTTTTCAGTGCCAAATAAGATATTTACAAGGAGGGTTCTCTAGACTTTGATTTCTATACAGCCAGATTGCACACTTGAGCATTAACCATAGCACACTTCTCAATGAACCTGACTTTATTCAATGTTTCCACAATTCCCTGACAAATATTCTTTACAGAGATATCCCTACTTATTTAAAAGTGGTATGACAAATGCCAACTGGTCAAGGAAGCCATCATCAGAATTTCAAATGTTCCTAACCGCATTGTTAACTATTACTCACTACATTAAAAAAAAAAAAACTAAGCTAATAACCCTGTATCAGTTTATGATTTCTGAGTGACAAATTGTTACAAATTCAGTGCTATAAAACATCACTTATTCCACAGTCACATAAGTCAGAAAACCAAGTAGGGCTGGTTGTAATCTCTCCTTAGGGTCTCAAAAATCCAAAGTGAACATTTCAGCTGGCATAGTTTCTTATCTGAAAAGTATGCAGAAGAATCCATTTCTAAAATTCTCAGGTTGTTTGCAGAATTATGATCCTTGATGTTATAGGGCAGACATCAGTATTCTTTACTGACTGTCAGTCAGAGGTTGCTCTGAACTATAAGAATTGTCTGTTTGCTATTTGCACAAAGCCCCCTTACATCTTCAAAGCCAGAAGTGAACATGCCAAACCTTTCTAATAATTTATATTTCTCTACCTTTCCCACTTACTCTTAGCCAGGGAAAACTTGTTTTAAATGTTTCTTCTGATTAAGTTAGGCACAAGCATGTAATCTCCTCATCTTAAGGTCAACTGATTTGTAAACGTAATTACTTCTGCAGAATTTTTTGGTCATATCATGTAACAACTACAAGAGTAATATTCATAATATTCAGTCCTCAAAGCTTGGGTGGGAAATCAGGGGTGGCTACCTTATTATTATGCTTACCATAGCCTTCAGAAATGCATTATAAGTCTCAGTGCCCATAGCCCAGTGGTTAGGGCACTGGCTACACACAGCAAGGCTGGTGGGTTTGAACCAGGCCAAGGCCTGCTAAACAACAATGACAGCTATCCTTCTATAGTACGCACTGATTCCCAAACAGACAAACTGTTAATGAGGCATAAGGATATAATATGAATACATTTTACCTACAAAATAAAAAGAACTATACCAGTTAGGAGAAAAGTAGGCTACAAAAATTATAACAGTAATTATTTAGTTCACTGGGATACAAGACTAAGAAGATGAAAATATATTTTTTCCTAGGTTTATGTGCACATATGTGCAAAGAATTAATAAAATAGATATGTACATAGATCTGTGTGTGTAGTATGTGCATATAAATATAGACAAAACAAGTACAGCAATCCATTTTGGAATAGTCATCCACCACCTGGGGTATTTGAGCGCTCTTCCTGAGTGATTAGACCCAATCAGAACAACAATACCACAGTCAGTTCCTTCTGGTAAATACTATCTACTGATAGGGAGGTTAATCTGCACAGCTCTTTACAACATTTACTGCTGCAATAATACAAGGTGAAGTATTGAGCACTACCCACTGTAAGCACTATGCACTGTCTCAGAGATTGAACTGGGCATGCCATTACAATTCACAGTGCTAAGAAAGTGAAGGAGCTGGAAACAAAGAAAAGATGTCAAAGGGCACCATCTTCTTTAATCAAAAATGGACAAGGAATCTGCCTCCAAACATAGGTTACCACTGCAATAATATACAAACAAGTAGCAACTCACTAGACTGTCACACTAAGGATATCAATAACCCAAGGCATCTACATTATATCTCAAACTTATATCACTATCAAAACACTCATTAACAAAGCTAAAGGTTTTAACCCAACAAACACAGCCATACAAGTGAGGGAAGGAAGTCCCTTTAAAGCAAAAGAAAATCCAAATGAGCAACAGTTGCTTCAGATGAGAAGTAACCACTGTAAGAACTCAGGAAATATGAAAAATCAAAGCAACAGGTCACACTCAAAAGGGAACCCCAGCCCTCTAGTGATGGATCCTAAGCTAACTGAAAACATTGAAATGACAGAAAAAGAATTCCAATGTGCATTACAAGCAAGTTTGACAAAATCAAAGAGTAAATAGAAAATCAACTCAAATAAATCAGATGAACCACTCAAGAAATAAATAAAAAAATTCACTAAAGTGGTCAAAATATTAAAAAAATAGAAATATAAGACTTCTGGAAATGAAAATTTTATTTAAGTAAATACGAGCACAGTGGAATGTTTTAGTAGCCCTGGCCAAAAAAAGAAGCTCAGAGTTTGAACACACTCTTTTGAATAAAAATAGTCAGCCAAAAATACACAGTAGTACCAAAGAAGATGAAATATTTAGGAGTTTATCTTACAAAGGATGTGAAAGATCTTTATAAAGAGAACTATGAAACTCTAAGAAAAGAAACAGCTGAAAATTTCAACAAATGGAAAAATATACCATGCTCATGGCTGGGAAGAATCAACATTGTTAAAATGTCCATACTACCCAAAGCAATGTACAATTTTAATGCAATTCCTATTAAAGTTCCATTGTCATATTTTAAAGACCTTGAAAAAATAATACTTCGTTTTATATGGAATCAGAAAAAACCTCGAATAGCCAAGACACTCCTTACAAATAAAAACACAGCAGGTGGCATCACGCTACCAGATCTGAGATTGTACTATAAATCAATAGTGATCAAAACAGCATGGTACTGTCACAAAAACAGAGACATAGATGTATGGAACAGAATAGAGAACCAAGAGATGAACCCAGCTACTTACCGCTATTTGATCTTTGACAAGCCAATTAAAAACATTCAGTGGGGAAAAGATTCCCTATTTAACAAATGATGCTGGGTGAACTGGCTGGCGACC
>CAUYON010085919.1:0-12434 GCA_963573935.1 Arctocebus calabarensis | reverse complement strand
GCTGGGTGAACTGGCTTGCTACCTGTAAAAGGCTGAAACTGGACCCACTCCTCTCACCATTAACAAAGATAGACTCTCACTGGATTAAAGACTTAAATTTAAGACATGAAACTATAAAAATTCTAGAAGAAAGTGCAGGGAAAACTCTTGAAGGAATTGGCTTGGATGAATATTTTATGAGGAGGATTCCCCAGGCAATTGAAGCAGCATCAAAAATACACTCCTGGGACCTGATCAAACTAAAAAGCTTCTGTACAGCCAAGAACATAGTAAGTTTAACAAGCAGATAGCCCTCAGAATGGGAGAAAATATTTTCAGGTTATGCCTTCAACAAGGGTTTAATAACCAGAATCCACAGAGAACTCAAACGTATTAGCAAGAAAAGAATAAGTGATCCCATCTCAGGATGGGCAAAGGACTTGAAGAGAAACTTCTCCAAAGAAGGTGCACGGCCTACAGACACATGAAAAAATGTTCACCATCCTTAATCATCAGAGAAATGCAAATCAAAACTACTTTGAGGTATCACCTAACTCCAGTAAGATTAGCCCACATAACAAAATCCCAAAACCAAATATATTGGCATGGATGTGGAGAAAAGGGAACACTTCTACACTGCTGGTAGGAATGCACACTATGTTCCTTTTGGAAGGATGTTTGGAGAATACTTAGAGATCTAAAAATGGACCTGCCATTCGATCCTATAATTCCTTTACTAGGTATATACTTAAAAGTCCAAAAATCACATTATAACAAAGACATCTGTACCAAAATGTTCATTGTAGCCCAATTCATAATTGTTAAGTCATGGAAGAAACCCAAGTGCCCATCAACTCACGCATGGATTAATAAATGGTGATACATGTATACCATGGAATATTACACAGCCTTAAAGAAAGATGGAGACTTTACCTCTTTCATGTTTACATGGATGGAGCTGGAACATGTTTTTCTTAGCAAAGTATCTCAAGAATGGAAGAAAAAGTATCCAATGTACTCAGCCCTATTATGAAGCTAATTTAGAGCTTTCATATGAAGGGTATAACCCAACTATAGCACAAAAATATGGGGAAAGGGACAAGGGAGGGGAGGGAGGGTAATTGGTGGGGCCACATCTATGGTGCATCTTAGAAGGGTACAGGAGAACCTTACTAAATGCAGAATACAAATGTCTTCATATAACAACTGAGAAAATGCCAGGAAGGCTATTTTAATCAGTTTGATGAAAATAGTTCAGATTGTATATGAAACCAGCACATTGTACCCCTTGATTGCACTAATGTATACAGCTATGATTTAATAATAAAGACAATAAAAAAAAGATGGAGGCCTTCCACATCTGTAGAAGGGGTCAGTGAGCAAGCACGCCAAGACTCTGTGGAAGGCCTCCATCTGGGCTGTGTTCTGTGGTCACTACAAGACCAACAGGAGGTCCAGTCACAGTTTTCACTGAACTGAGAGATACGAAGCCAACACTACTGAGGCAATTAGAAGAATATCAAGGAATAAGAGCTGAAGAATTGCCCATTTCTGCTATGGGGACTTCAAAGAAAGGAGGGCTAAAGTGAACCAATAGTCAATCAATACAGCTTGGAACAAATGACAAGTAGCATCCTTTACTCTTGGAAAAGTTCTACTGCAGACAGAAAAGACATGAAGAAATGACACCTCCCTTTGCAACAAGGCACTAATTTTTTTTTTTTAATTTGGAGAATTAAAAAAAATAAAAAAGAACTCCAGATGGATTTTAAACACTGTGGGGAATTGGGCGGTGTGATGGCAGATGGCTATTTCAGCTGCACATGGGTAAAAATAATTTCAACTCCCCAATACCCAGGACTGCTCTGAACTTGTGAAAACCTCTTGAGGAAAAGCTGCAGTGTAATGCTCAAAGTACAGAGTGGCAGCAGATGGGGGCTGCAGGCTTTGAGCTCACCAACAGGAAAATATCTACTGCTGTTGGGGCAACAGAGCCCAGACCACTTGGGGAGGTGCCCTCTGACCAGGCTCTGCAGGGCTGGCCCTCAATCTCAGCCCAGGCCAAGGAAAGCTCTCTGTCATCTCTCCCTTTGAGCTAAGAGAAAGGAGCAGTGACATGAGTCAATGCGAGGGCTCTCAAATGCAAAGGCTGTAAGACAAAGACATGGGGAGCAGAAAATATACAGAAGGGCATAATGTGTTGTGGGAGGAAAGGCCGGCCCAGAGGAGGGCAGACAGTGACTGTGCAAGCTGGCACTTCTTGGTATCTGATGGCTATGGAAGTTGCTATACTGCCATCTAGACTGTGCCCCAGAGTTGGAAACTCACTTTTTCCATCCAAAGGGCACCTTCTAGAACTCTGATCCTCATCTGATACTCATCTGTAGCTGTAGGGGCTACAAGAATGAACTGACCACAGGACTGCAGGAGTCAGCCAGCCAGTGATCCACCATGACAGATCAGACTTTCTAGATGTCTAGTGCTAGGGAGCAGACTGGATCAGTCACAACCAGGCAGGACCTGTGTCTACACCCCTAGGAGATTAAGTTCCAGAGGAATCATCTAGAACAGGAGTGTTGGCAAAAGCTGCTGGTCTCTGGTTCTAGGTCTAGGAGGTCAAAGGTGTAGACAGAAGACCTAGAGTTGAGCTCTGACACTAAACAGAGAAGGCACTTGCTGCCCCATCTCCTGGGTTCTGGTGGTTCTGGACCGAATTTGCTCATTGATGTGCAACCTGGTTTTTCCCAGGCAACATAGCATCAGCCAAGCAGGTATGCCAGGTGCACACGAGTCCAAGGAGGCCACAGGAATCAACAGCATGATAGAAAGGCTAGTGATGCACTGTGCCATCAGAGAAAGCTGGGTTCTGGGAAGGAGTCATTGACTTGTGTTCCATTAGTGGCCTCCCTGTTCGAGGGGGATCTGTCTCAGGTTTATATGCAGCAGGGATTCTCAGCAGCAAACGCAACAGGAAACTCTCTCCATGTGGGGTCAGGACCAACCCCAAGGAGAAGCAAGTGATGGGACTGGGGTTAGAGTCTTTCCTGTGGACTGGGCAGGAGCTCAGGGCTCAAGAATGTGCCTCTTTTCACACAGGACAAGGCAGAGAAACACTGACACTGAGGCTTTGCTTTATCAGTGCAGAAAGCAATCCGAATGACTGTGTCTGTGTGTAGCATAAGAAAGGAAGTAGGAGACCTGAGGTGGGGGCCTTCTGCCTGCCCTGCCTGACTAGATGGATGCAGTTCTTCTCTCCTCTTGCTCTCCTCGTACTCTCTGTCATGCCCCGATGGGCCTAACCCCCACCTCCCCGAAGCTTTGTGTGATCCACTCTGTCCCTTATCGATTTCATTTCTTCTGTCCATCCCTTCAGCAAGCAGCTGTGTACACTTTCCTACAGGTGACATCTCAGCCTTGGAGATGGGCCGGAGGCAGTGCCTCTGCCCTCAGATGGCAGCTACATAGAATAGCGAGCACAGTGGAGGCCTCCAGGGGTGAAGAGAAGCTCATGGAAAATGGGTCCTAATGCCTAGTCAAGTTGGACAAAGCTGAAGCCTCCCACCACAGGAATTCAAGCAGGAAAACAGAGGGCTGGGGCACCCAGGCAGGCCATGAGGGTCCCCAAGGGGGTCCTCAGAAAAGTGGGGAAAGAGAGCAGGGCCACTGATGTGGGATCTGCCCAAGGACCTCTGGCGTTGCCCTAAGTATTACTGCATAGTATGGTTAAGGGTTTGAAGTTAATTTGCGTCTCACATCCTTTCTAAACAAACCCCTTCATTTTGTAGATTTAGAAATAAGACCCAGAAAAATGAAATAGCCTGTCAGCAGCCCTGTGCAAGGCCCCAGTACAGGAGTGTTGTCCACATATGTCCTTCATCACTAGCCCATCCTTCCTAGGGGTTCAAAGATATAAGGGACACAGGGGAGTGGAATGGGCCCAAGCAAGCTCTGCATGCAGCTCCATCAGGTGGGAGGCCCCATGTGACAGATGAGGCACGATGACCATGAACCTCAGTCCTCTGACTCTGGTGCCCTCAGCACAGTGGGGAGAAAGGGAGTGTGGCTGCACCCTGCCTCTCCTTTCTTGGCCCCCAAGTACCCTCCAGCTGGGGCACTTGTTCATTTCACAAATGTCAAGGGAGCCCACACTGTGACACTGCAGTGGACTCTCTGGACGAAGTGCTATCTCCTGCTGCTATTCTGGAGGGGAGATAAGAATAAAAACAAACAATTAGGCAGCCAGGTGGTGCTGACTGTGATGGGAGAAAACAAAACAGGAATTAGGGATGAGGAGTGTTGGGGCAGGAGAAAGTCAGCCAAGGTGGACAGAGACAGTAGCTCTGAGGAGCAGTGGCCCAGGAGGCAGGAGCCCAACAAGACATGTGAACAAATACTTAAACAGGTGTGCACAGGCAGAAGGCAGCAGCAAGTGCAGAAGACATGAGATGGACACTTGCCCAGAGTGTGCAACTGCCAGGGGGTGGAGGCTGCAGAGCTGGGGTAAAATGCGGGACAGGTGAGTCCCAGCAGATGAGGTCAGAGCACCAGGCCACAACAGCCACTTGGCTTTGATGTGGATGAGATGGCAGTGTTGGAGAGTTTTTCTGAGGAGGCCCTGACACTTTCAAAGGACCACCTGGCTACCATGTTGGAAGGAGGAGCTTCTTGGGCTCAGGTGGTAATGAGGTGAGAGGTGATAGCAAGCTGGAGCTCTCAAACCTCCTACTCAGGATTCAGAAACCTCAGGAACCCCTCCCAGCATGACGACAGTTACCTCTGTGAATTGGGAAAGCACTTAAGGTCCACATTTCTAAGTGATTTCACAACATTCACATCCCAATAGTATTGCATACATCTGAAAAAGAGCTGATGATTTTCAGGCTCCCTATCTCAGGCAACCCCAAAATAGGCCATTGAAACTTTTCTTTTCTCTCTTCCCATTCCCTCTAAGGTGTTTCCTGTAGCCTCTCTGCTAGAAGGGCCTAATCATCTCAGCTGATGATTTTCAGGCTCCCTATCTCAGGCAACCCCAAAATAGGCCATTGAAACTTTGCTTCTCTCTCTCCCCATTCCCTCTAAGGTGTTTCCTGTAGCCTCTCTGCTAGAAGCACCTAATCGACTCTTGTGGGCTCAAGTGATGATGACAATGGATCAGAGATTTCTAACTTAGAAGTGATCCACAGCTGGGATTCAAAGAGGGCCAGAACAACCCAAAATTGCAGGCAAAATGTGTATAAATGTGTGCAAGATGAGGTCAACTTTCATTAGATTCTCCAGGGCCCCTTACTAAGAGAAAGAGGGGAGGGATAAGAACCACAAGTGTAATGAGTTATTCCTCTCCCAAACTATGTATATTTTAATAAGGGCTTTCAATGCTTAAGCCCAAATGATGAGCGCCAGGTTGGGGGAGGACAGATACTTTGAAACCATAAGGGTTCAATTCACCCCAAGCAGAAAGGGGCACAATCTATAAGATAGAATGGAACATTTCTGATTCCAGAAAACGAGTTGCCGCCCTCCTAAAGTTAGTCTGAGAGTCTGTCTACAATACACTCAATAAGAATCTGTGGAATGAAAAAACACCATGCTAGGGTTCCCATCTGAGAAATCATAGTAAGGCAAGGGTGTATGTACTGCATCGCAAGATCATTCAAAAGGAACTCATGTTTATGAGGCAATAAAAAAATAAAGAGGTAGGCTCGGCGCCTGTGGCTCAGCGGGCTAAGGCGCCAGCCATGTACACCTGAGTTGGCGGGTTCGAATCCAGCCCGGGTCCGCCAAACAACAAATGACGGCTGCAACCAAAAAAAATGGCCAGGCGTTGTGGTGGGCGCCTGTAGTCCCAGCTACTTGGGAGGCAGAGGCAAGAGACTCGCTTGATCCCAGGAATTGGACGTTGCTGTGAGCTGTGATGCCACCTCACTCTATCCAGGGTGACAGCTTGAGGGTCTGTCTCAAAAATAAATAAATAAATAAAGAGATAAATAGAAAAGCCAAATGGTGTATACTACCCTTGGCTAAATCATGCTTGATTTGAAGGTCTTGAAAGTCAAGAGCATTACAATACCCCACTTTATGAAGGTGCATGAAGGCTGAAGCCCGTGGTATGGTAGAAGAATTTGCAGGGTATAATTATGCACCCCTTCGACATCCTCGCTTGCCTTCCGCATGATGTAAGACAATGTGTCACAGTCCCATGCAGTCAAAGAAGTAATTTACAAGAGTCAGCAATTCTGTGGGGCAGGTAGGCCATATTTCAAAACGGGAAAGGGAGTTGGGGGGAAGGAGGGGGAAACCAGCCGATCAATTTACAAAGATCCTGTTTCTCCGCCACTCTGTTGACCTTTCAGGCAAGACCTAATGCCAATTAGCTCAGTTATAAAGTCCATAATTCTTGTGGGGGAAGGCCATGGGTAGCACATGATCATTTTACAACGTTTGTCCTAATTTGCAGCCCCCGAACATGGACTCCTGGGGCTGCAAGGTGGGGGTTGGGGGCGTTTGTTGGCAAGCGATGGGAGCAGCTGGAAGGGATCACAGAGCACAATTACTGTCTGCGCATGGCCACATCTGGAAAACAGCTCTGTGTTGGCTTTAAAACAGCATTAATGAAGAATGGAACCTTGTGCTGGGAAGGATGGGGGTGTGGGGGAAGTAAGGGGGGTATCCTTCAGCCCAACATGGTGAGGATGAAAAGACAACAAAGAAAACAGCAGGCAAGGTATAGGGCCAATTCTAGGGAGAAGAGAGTGTTGACAAGAGAGGGATGGCAGACATGCTGTGATTCTAGGGAGAGGTCTTGAGACTCCCTCAGTTTTGCGATCATCAAACCTGGGCATCTAGGCAGGCCTAGCCCTTTTTACATTGGTTGATCATTCATCAATCTGTGATGCAAGATTTTAGCAGTATCTAGCAGATACCAAACTAAAAGAATATACCCCATCGGTACCAAAATTCCGCCACTCAACAGTCAATCGTTTTTGGTCAGAGAGTCCCTTCCTGGAGATGAATTTGAAAATGCGTATGTACCTACTACCTTCAGGCACACAGTAGTTGCTCAATAAATATGTACTGAGTAGAGCTGGATTGAATGAGCTGAATGAGTCATTCTGCAGCTGTGACAAAATTAATTCATGACTCTGATTTCTCAGCTGTAAGGGTTTCACTAAACCAGTGATTCTCACTTGTGAGGCAGAAGGAGAGGGTAGCATGTCCTTATAAGGGGAACATCAAAATTTTGTGGGAAGAAGAAAACAAAGCATTGTGGTTTGAATAAAAACAGACAAATTCTAACCTATGATTGTTCAACTTAAGATTTTTCAACTTTATGATGCTGCAAAGGTGACACACATTTAGTACATTTCTCAGCTAACCATGGATTTACAATGGATAAACCCATCATAAGTAGAAATTATCATAAGTCAAAAATGTACTCTCAACAATATTTTCAATGGACAGTGGATTTACTGGGATGTAACCTGATTTTAGCCAAGGAGCATCTGTATTTGGAAAACTAGAGATCAACGGTAACTTCCTTAATATAATCTATAGAATGAAAAGCTGGACAGACTCTTCCTGGCTGGTGACAATTCATGAACTGATCTTAGAATTCAAAATGGGCACTTCTCATTCTGCCAAAATCCAAGGCATCTCTGGATCTCCAGGGGAAGAAGGGGAATTTATTTTATCATGAGTTTAAAAAGCTGAGGAATTGTGAGAGGATGGATTTGAGACCTCTGGCTCCAGCCGTCTCCATTTGATTGCCTACTGTTCATCAAGAGAGGGAAATGAACTGCTCAAGAAATAAATTCG
Source organism: Arctocebus calabarensis (assembly GCA_963573935.1). Lineage (NCBI taxonomy): Eukaryota > Metazoa > Chordata > Mammalia > Primates > Lorisidae > Arctocebus > Arctocebus calabarensis. Next base: position 4,643 of record CAUYON010085919.1, on the reverse strand, counting down.
TAAGGGAAACAAGGATTCTGAGGATGTACTAAACTTCGCCCACATTGGCCTTGTGCCTGTCTGGCCTGTTCTGCACATTGCATAGGGCATTGCATAGGAGTGTGGAGTAGCTCCTTGCCCACTAGTCTGATGCCCTGGTGCATTAGAGCTGGTATAGCAGGTAGACAAATCTGGGTGGCTTATGAACCCTTTTATAAGTCTAAAGGCAGGAAGTCCATGACCAGAGTGCCGGCATGGTCCAGTTCTAGTGAGGTATCTTCCAGGCTGCAGGCTACCATTGTCTCCTTACATTGTGAAAGGGCCAAACCAGCTCTCTGGGGACCTTTTTATAAGGATACTAATCTCATTTACAAGAGCTCCCAGCTCATGACCTAATCATCTCGCTAAGTCCCTACCTTCTAGTACTATCACCTTGAGAGTTGGGATCTCAACATATGAATTTAGGAGGAACAAAACATCTGGACCATAGCATCTCCCTGACTGTGTGTTCTAGTGTTTGCCTGTAAATCCCAGAGACCTTTTGTGGTTATAGGAAGCTTATCCACCTCCACTCCCAAAGCAGAAATTCTCTAATCAGCCTGCCCAACAGGTCACCCTCTGTGCCCTGTTTAGGAACCTCCAGCATAGAAACTAAGGCCTTCAAGTCTTACCTCACCCCCCTACCAACTAAATGCCTGTGAGCAATTCACTTAATCTGGGTCTTGACTTTCCTTCCATCAAAATGAAGTTAATAGTACCTAAATGATGGGATTTGTCTGCAGATTAAATGAGACAATATAGATTGTGGTGATTTCTTTGCTACTTGGAATTCCATATTTACAGTTATACAATACAATTTATATGTATCTTCCTATAACATTGCATGCAATCTGTGCAGAGCTCGATCCAAGGGTGAGTTGAGAGTGCAAGTCAAAAATTGTGTAGACAGGCATTGAGGGGCCTGCTGTGACCTCCCCAACCCTGAGACGCACCACCCCTGCCCTGTGATTGCCTATATTAAGTAAAGAAAATGTTATGCACATGAGATATCTTTAGAATACTCTTATCAAAAGAAAGTACTCCCACACGTTTGAAATAAACCAAAATGACAGAGCTGCCAACCAGAGTCCTGCCAGGTTTCTGCTACAGTGAAATATAGCATCAGGCCTTGTGTATGGTCAGTGCTCAAGAAAGCATAAGCACTGTTAGCGTGGGCAGCACCTCCGCTTGCTGTGCACTCAAGTATGTGGGTGTCAGCGTCCTCTCCTGCCCTCAAGAACTGACCCTCCCTCCTTTGCTGCTGCTGTTTCGTTCCTTCCATCTCTCTCAATCCATCATTTCATACCATGCTGCTCATTTCCTCTTCCCCAGCCATCTTTGTGACAGGTTCGCTCCAGCCCCTGCCACGCAGGCCCGATATCTTCTTGCTGCCAATACCTCATTCCGAGGGGTGCCCAATGTGCTCAGGCCAGCCTGACAGGCCCTAAATGCATCTAAATTGCCTTATTTTCCTAGCAATACTCATACTCTGGGCTCAGGTTCTGTGACTATGTGCTCTTGAACTTCCCGAGGAAAAGCATTTGGAAAAAACTTTAAGCAGCTGGGTCTGACTCTCATTCTCTTCTCACCACAAACTGTCCACAAACCCTGCCTCTTTCAGGGTCCCTATTCTCAGCTTCTCTGGAGTTGAATTAGAGCCATAAGAAGTTTTGCTCTTCACACATTTTGGGCTGGGGTCCGTGAGCAGTCACCCTCCCAGTGCAGTCCCCTGCCTTGCTTTCCTGGCAAGCACTCTCCATTGTTCTTTCAAGGAGCCAAGCAGTGGTTTCTTGTCCACTTAGTGAATACTACCTAGAGACTATTCACACCCCTAAAGCAGGTTAGATACTTAGGTGAGATACTCCCTGACTAGCATGAGTGTAGACCCGTGAAGATGTCCTCCCTGCAGCTGCTTGTGAATTTCCCTGCACATGAGGATTTGGGCATTCCCAGGAGTGATACCCCCATGAGACAACTTGATTGACCCTGGCCTAACCCAGGTTGGGCACTCACAGACACCCACAGACCACCTGATGTTATTGCCAGTAGGCTGTCTGTTCATTCCCATTCCCATTCCCAGTCCTCATCTACCTTTCTCCCCATCTTCTATGCCACCCCTCTTTCCAGCCACTCTGCCAAGTCACTTGTCATCTGCAACATCTTTCTCTTTCCCCGTTGCCAGTTTATTATTCTGCCTGTCTTCCAAAGTTCAATTCAAATTCTAACTCCTCTGTAGACCCCTGAGGACCCCAGGCATGAAGTGATCGTGCCCTCTCTAGACAAACATCACCAGTGTGACCTTGCCTCATGTGGTGTATCCCACCCACCCCAACTGAACTTCCAGAGCATGAGTGGGTAGGCACTGTGGGGAGAAGGTGGAAATGGGAAACAAACTGGTGGAGAGGCCTCGGGGGAGCCCACACCAGTCTGTGAGTTGGTGTCCCAGGATGGAAGGGGAGTGGTTAGGAATCAAGTAGGTGTGGAACAGGGAAGAAACCACAAAAGCAGCATCACTACAGAAGGAACACACAGGTGTTGTGCTCTATATGGAATAGTGATGAATTGTTAATATTTACGCCTTGGAAAGCATAAACAGTTCTAATTTCCCACAGGTGTCCATTGGACCAGAGATACAAAGGAATAAGTATCAATCACTAAGGACTATCTTTCCAACTTCTCAATAAATATTTTTGAGTCTCTTATGTGCCCAGCATTTTACTGGGTGGATTAGGGGACACAATGAACATAGTCAGGTCTCTCCCGGAGTTATTAAAGAAAAGATAAAAAAAAAAAAAAGAAAAGAAAAGATGAGACACTCAGGCATGACATTAGGCAGAGAAAGCTGGAAAGCCAGGTAGAAGATAGTGGCACTGGGCATCCATAGAGGCTAGAGATGGAAGAGTGGTGGAGACCAAAAGGTACACTTGAAGATGAACCCCTTAATCCAATGGGAGGAAGGTGAGATTTGGACAGGGTCCTGGGGATGGGGTAAAGTTGGCTAGAAAGGGGGAAATAAGACTGCATGTTAAGATAGGTGGGTACATTCAGTTCCACTCAGCAGAGAGGCAGTCCATGCAAGCCAGCCAAAGTTGAAGAAGACACCAGAAAGACCACCTGGCCAGTTTGTGGAAGGCTCCAGTATAAATAGGATGTTAAGACTTCATCTCCCAGTAAAGTGGGTGGGTAGGTGTCTCAAGAAGACAAAGCCCTGTGGTATAAAATGTGTATGGTCCTTACAATCTCCACCAAAGTATTTCTACTCTGGATTTGAGTTAGGGTCTTCTCTAATTGCATTTATGATTGCCTTTATTTTCTAAACAAGTGGTTATGGGGCTCAATGTGCTATTTGGCTAAACTCAGTAGAGACCAGATTACTAACATCCAAAAGACTGCTTTGCTTCCCCTTAGAATTCTGGCCTTCAGCTGTAGTGTTAGAACCCATAGCTGCAAACACCAGATTTCAGCCCACAAGCTCTCCCCTGAGGAAGAAGATGCTTGACCCACACACAGATCCTCAGGGGATAAAAGATCTATCACATCAAGGTCATGGAGTAGAGGCTTCCTAACCCTATGGCCCTAAGTCCCTGCTAAATGTCCTTGCCTAGATACTACCTCTGCCTACATGTCCACGACCTGGACCTCTGAACCCACTGTGAACACACATCCCCTCCCTAGGAGGCTCACTCCTTCATCCATTCACTTTCTGTTGCCTATTCATTCTGATTGAGCTATATTTATCTGGAATCTACTCTATTAGCCATTGTGATAGCATGTATTTGGATGGCACCCAGTGGCTAATAAACACATTGATATATTTTATTCATTTAAACCCTAGCAGTCCCACAAAAATATCATCCCTTTTCTAAAAATAAGGAAACTGAGTCTTAGGGACCCTAAATGGGTTTATCCAAGGTCAAAAGATCAGTGGCTGGCCACTGCTGCAGCACAGAAAAGGACACCAACCTCTGCCCCTGGTATCTGCTGTCCATGCTGGCCTTCCCACCGCCCCTCCTTTCTGCCTATACACCTTGCGGACTTGGATCTCCTTCCTAGCTGAGGTCTCCAATTCTCCCTGCAGAGTTTTCTTTTCCCCCTGGGACAGGCTGAGGAGCAGGGGAGGGTAATTTCAGAAGTCTCTGCACCTTCCAAACTGCCTCTGAAACCAACAATTCTCTTGCATTCTATGGGATCTTATCTGGAGTCCCTACAGAGAAACAAAAATTGAAAATGAAAATAAAAAGCACAGAACCCCCGCCCCTGGGTGTTTCTGCGGTGACTCTAAAGTTACCACCCTGCAAATTGAGAGGACACCTTCGCGGCCATAGCAACTGACCCCCGGGAGCTAGTGCGGTTGGAAGCTGCCGCCCGCCCCTTGAATAGGAACACACCACTGCGACCGCCAAGATCTGCAGCAACTGAGAGGCCCCTCCCCCGCAGTCACTACGAGCCCTGCTCCCTTGCTCCCCTCTCACAGCAGATCGTTGTTGCCGGACTGGACTGCAATTATATATACATATAAGAATAATAATATTTTCAAGATTTTTTTTTTTTGTGAATATCCTTTTCTTAGAGGCGCTATCGACAAATAACTCTTTACTTCACTTTCTTAGATTATTTTTATTACC
>CAUYON010085915.1:0-47894 GCA_963573935.1 Arctocebus calabarensis | reverse complement strand
AACAGTTTATTAAGAATTAAACAAAGGTATGATGTGATATAGTACAAGCAAGACACTCAAGATAGGTATAATAGTACTACTCACACAAAAACTTAAATTTCACCTCAAAAAAAATCACAAGGCAAAAGAGAAAGCAATTTCACTGTTATAAAAAAAAAGATATTTCATGCAAAGTATTAACTCTGCCCCCCCAAAGCCCAACCTCCCAACAAACAAAAAACTATCTGGGAATACTGCTATGCTAACATATTAACTACAGTATAATCATTCATGAGAAAACAGTAATTAAGCAATGAATTAAATTAAATAACAAAGTTCCAAGTATCATAAACTCATAGACCACAATGATTTTACAAAACAAGCAAGTACAACAAAGTACATTACTTAAATATTAATTTTGTAATTCAACTTGTCAATATGTTCTTTAGGATATTGCATCCTCATCTATAAGTGAACCATGTTTGTAATTTCCCTTTATGGCAATATATTTTCTCCAATTTCAATATCAGGTGTATCCAGATCAAGTAGAATGATATTGAAATATTTCTTCTTTTTTATTGTTTATAAGATTTCTGGAATTGCTTGTTTTGTACAATCAGATCTTTTAAAAAATTTTTTAAATTTTTTTATTTTTAATTATTATGGATACATGATAGTTATACATGTTTATCGGATTCATGTGATGTTTTGATACAGGTATACAATGTGAACGAATCAAATCAGAGTAATTGAGGTAGCCATCACCTCAGGCATTTATCATTTCTTTGTGTTAGGACATTCCAATTCCACTCTTCAAGTTATTTTATTTTAGCTATTTAAAATTATTTCTTAACTAGGGCGGCCCTGGTGGCTCAGCGAGTAGGGCACTGGCCCCCTATACCTAGGGTGGCAAGTTCAAACTCGGCCCCAACCAAACTGCAACAAAAAATAGCTGGGTGTTGTGACAGACACCTGTAGTCCCAGGTACTCGGGAGGCTGAAGCAGGAGAACTGCCTAAGCCCAAGAGCTGGAGGTTGCTGTGAGCTATGATGCCACAGCACTCTATCAAGGGTGACAAAGTGAGATTCTGTCTCTAATAAAAAAAAATAATAAAAATAATAAAAAATAAATTATTCCTTAACTCATGTTACAATCAAATTTTAAATGGATAATCTATCTTCTTTCATTCCAACAATACTTTCTTAGCATTTGATTTCTGTGGTTCAAATAACTATAGTTCTTCTCCTTCTTCAAATTCATTACCTAAATACTTTCCCTTACATCCAACAAATAATCTGCCCGCGTGCTTCATTTTTTAAAAAAAAAAAAAGCACTTAATAGATATCCCTCATCTTCCCGCCAACAAAATACCAACATACTCACTCAGTACACACTCTCTTTGCTTCCTTTCTGTCACCATAGGCAAAACATCCCCATCCCTTCAAGATCCCATCCCCTCTTCCATTCTCAAGTCTTCACCCCTGCTTCTTTCTCTCTCCTGGATCATTTGCGCTGTGATAGCTGGGGAAAGGCGAGGCTCGGGATTTCCCTCTCCAAAGAAAATCTCGATGAGGATGTATTTTAGATGTCACAGTGACTGGGAAGCCCAAGTGGCATTTGATGGGAGCCAGGGGTGCTAACTGTGGTCTATCTTATTAAAATAGAGAACTTCTTGGAACTCTTGTGGGAAGAAAAAAGAGAGAAAGGAACTTCCTTAACCTTCACAGTCTCTTCCAACTATTAATATTACCAAGTATTTCTCAAAACCTTCATAAGAAAACTTCTTGACGGAGTTCTGTACATACACTCACTACTTCCTCATGTAATAATCTCTCCTCAATCTTCTCCAATCAAGTTTCTGCCCTCTTCACTCACCAAAGTCTACCCTTTACAAAATTACCTATGACCTCCCCCCCATATTGCCAACCTGTGATCACATCTTGCTTCTTTATCACGTTTGATGTCTAATGGCATTTTACCCAACTGACCACTCCTTCCTTCTTAAAAAGTTGTCTAAAACAGGTGTCTCAGGCTAGGCATGGTGGTTCATGACTGTAATCCTAGCAATCTGGGAGGCCAAGCTGGGTGGATTGCTTGAGCTCACGAGTTTGAAACCAGCCTGAGCAAAAGCAAGACCCCATCTCTACTAAAAATAGGAAAAAAAGGCAAGAGGATCTCTTGAGGCCAAGACGTGGAGGTTGCTGTGAGCTATCATGCCATAACACTCTAACCAGGGTAACAGCTTGAGACTCTCTCAAAAATAAATAAATAAAATAGGGAAATAAATAAATAAATAAAACCTCAACCTGAAAAGAACAAAACAAAACTCAATTTATTTTCCTCTCTCAGGAATTAGCCGAACAGACAAATAAACAAAAAAGACCTGCTACTCCTCCTTCCCTTGTCTCTGAAAAGCCTATCTGAGTATTGAAGCCCAAAGACTAAAAACAAAACAAAAAACTAAGCATTATCTCTGAGTCCTCTCTCCCATTCCATACATTAATCCATCAGCAAGTCCTATGTATTCTATATCAAAAGTCTATATTTTTCTTTATCTTCACTATTGTGTCTCTGACAGAACTATAAAAAAAAAAAAGCCTTATTTTTGGGCAGCACCTGTGGCTCAGTGGGTAGAGTGCCAGCACCACATACTGAGGGTGGCAGGTTCGAATCCGCCCCCAACCAGGCTGCAAAAAAATAACTGGGCGTTGTGGTGGGTGCCTATAGTCCCAGCTACTCAGGAGGCTGAGGCAAGAGAATCACCTAAGCCCAAGAGCTGGAGGTTACTGTGAGCTGTGACTCCACAGCACTCTACCAAGGGCGACAAAAGTGAGACTCTGTCTCTAAAAAAAAAAAAAAGAAAGAAAGAAATCCTTATTGCACTCTCTACCTCTCTATGACTCATGTTCATACAGCCTCCACAGTGATCTCATAAAAATATAACTCTTCTGCCTAAAATCCTCCATTAAAATTTTATATCAGCTGGGTATGGAGGTTCATACCCATAATATTCTAGCACTCTGGGAGGCCGAGGTGGGCATATCACTTGAGCAAGGAGTTCAAGACCAGCCTGAGCAAGAGCAAGACTGCATTTCTACTTTTTTTTTTTTTTTTGAGACAAAGTCTCATTATGTCACCCTCGGGGGTAGAGTGCAGTGAAATCACAGTTCACAGCAACCTCCAGCTCTTGGGCTAGGGAGATTATCTTGCCTCAGCCTCCCGAGTTGCTGGGACTACAGGCACCTGCCACAACGCCCAGTTATTTTTGTTGCAGTTGTCATTGCTGTTTTAGCTGATGGGGCCAGGTTCAAACCCGTCACCCTTGGTATATGGAGCCGGCAGCCTACCCACTGAGCCACAGGCACTGCCCTGCATCTCTACTTACAATAGAAAAATTATCTGGGTGTTGTGGTGGGCATCTGTAATACCAGCTACTTGGGAGGCTGAGGCAGGAGGATTGCTTGAGCCCAGGAATTTGAGGTTCATGTGAGTTATTGTGATGCCACAGCACTCTAGCCTCTCAAACAAACAAAAAAATTTATATCACTGAGAATAAAATCCACCTCTATACCTTATTTTACAAAGCCCCACATGAGCTGACTCTGGCCCACTTCTCAGGTTCTGTTTGATACTACTGCATTAGCCACACTAGCCTTATTGCCATCCTTGAGATACCAATCTCATTTATGGCTTTTTGTGTAGCAAACATTAAGGAATTTATTGCATTAAAAAATATGTTTAAAGTAGATATTAGTGGGCAGTTAGAGAGGTTGAATATCCACAGTTAATCACTCTAGATCAAAAGTGCCCTGATCAGAAAGACAATGAAAGATATTATATATTAATAATTGGATCAATCCATCAAGAAGACAGAACAATTATAAATATATACATACCTAAAAAGTGAGCCCCAAAATGTGTGAAGCGAAACTAACATAATTGAAGGGAGAAATAACTGTTCTATAATAAAAGTTGGAGACTTCAATAGCTCCACTTTTAACAGTGAACACAAAAATTAGCAAAAGGTCAACAAAGACTTGAACTACACTATAAACCAACTAGACCTAACAGACATACACAGAACATGCTACCAAAAAACAGCAGAATACACATTTTCTCAAGTACACATGAAACATTCTCCCATATAGACAATAAGCTAGGTCACAACAGAAGTCTTAATAAATTTTAAAAGAATGAATTTACAGGAAGTATTTTCTCCTCCAACCACAATGAAATAAAACTAGAAATAAACAACATAAGGAAATCTGAAAATTCACAAACACATGGAAATTGAACAACATGCCCTTTAGTAACTGATGGGCCAAAGAAGTGATTGGCAAAATTTTGAAAACTCTGCCTCTCTCAGCAATCCCGTAATTATATTAAGGTACCTACTACCTTAATATCCTAAAAGAAACAACTGTATGACCTCCAGGAAATGCACTGAGTTGCTTTGCAAGTTAGCTTTTGCTATATCACAAATCACCCTAAAATTCTGTCTTGCATAATAAGCACATATTTTCATCCTCACAGGTCTTCAGATTAGCTGAGAACCATGCTTTAGGTTACAGGTATATGGAGGAGCTGGGATAGCCAGGCTGAAGGAGCAACAACTTTCTAGGATCGTTTTCTTCTCATGTCAGAGGACAAAAGCTCATAGAGCAATGAGGGGAAGTACACAATCCCTTGTAAAACCTAAGTTCAGATCTGGTATATTATCTCTTCTCTCTACATTCCATTGACCAAAGCAAATTACATAGCCAAGTCCAACATCAATAGGAAAAGAAAGAATACTTACCCCTACTATAGATGTTGGAGGGGAGGGAATGAATATTTGCTGAACAATAAATAATCTATTCTTCCTCCTCATTAGTATAGTGGTGAGTAAATAATAATAATAATAATAATCTATTCTTCCATAACCCCCTTATAGAAGAGCTTTGAAAAATTGTGCAAGCTTCTTAGAAGGTGAAACTTACTAAATATAGAATATAAATGTCTTAACACAATAACTAAGAAAATGCCATGAAGGCTATGTTAACCAGTTTGATGAAACTATTTCAGATTGTATACGAAACCAGCACATTGTACCTCATGATTGCATTAATGTACACAGCTATGATTTAATTTAAAAAAAAAAAGAAAGAAAAATGGTGCAAGCTATTGTTACTGCTACAGATACTAAACAATATCTTCTTATTAACCATGTTGTATTTTTGTAAATACATGATTAAGACTCATCTCCTCGGTGTATTGGTAACTATTAAAAGCCATTTCTCAAATAGGCCTGGCAGGGTGGCTCATGCCTATAATCCTAGCCTATAATCACTCTGGGAGGCCGAGGTGGATGGATTGCTTCAGCTCAGGAGTTCAAGACCAGCCTGAACAAGAGTGAGACCTCAGCACTACTAAAAATAGAAAAATCAGCTGGGTGTTGTGGTGCATACACATAGTCCCAGCTACTCAGGAGGCTGAGGTAGGAGGATTGCTGGACCCTGAGAGTGTAAGGTTCCTGAGAGCAATGATGACATCTGGGCATGCTACCAGGGCAACAGAGTGAGACTCTGTTTCCAAAAAGAGAAAAAAATAGGCTTGGCACCCGTAGCTCAGTGGTTAGGGTGCCGACCACATACAACGAGGCTGGTGGGTTCTAACCCAGCCAGGCCTCCTAAAACAACAATGACAACAACAACAAAAATAGCCAGGCATTGTGGCAGGCACCTGTAGCCCCAACTACTTGGGAGGCGGAAGCAAGAGAATCACTTGAACCCAAGAGTTTGAAGCTGCTCTGAGATATAATGCCAAGGGCAACATAGTGAGACTCTGTTTCAAAAAAAAAAAAAAATAGAAATGTCAAATTCATCAAAACCATATTACCCAGAAACCGTCAACAAGTATTCACTCACTAATTTATTCTTAGTTGAGCAGCATTATCAACTCAAGAAGGACTTTTGCTGCAATATAATTTCTTTCCAAGTACTGAATAAGAACTTTTTTTTGAGGACTTTAGCACTTCAAAGGAATCTTTGTGAATTTATCACTGCTAAAGAAAAATATATCCAATATAAATACAATACAAAGTCTAACCTTCCCCGGTCTTAAAGACCACAGTACGTTGCTAACATTTGCACACACACAAAAAAAATAAATGTGAAGGACAGCATTATCCTGAATTCTGCATTACTCAGTCAATTGATGGTATATAACATCCTTTCATGCTACAACTCTCATTCCAAAATCTCTCCCACAATGATTTTCATCTATTTGTTTGATTTAGAACTTTGTGAGAAGAAATATATTTTTATCTTCATGCCAAAAAATATAAAGTTATGAAAACATTCTGAAAAAGATACACATTTTTGAACAGGACCTTAGGAACCAGACCTAATTATTGTTGCCAAATTCAATGAAGGATTGTTTAGAGTAAAAACAGAGCATTGCTCTAGGATTGAGCTAAATACAAAGACTGATACACTATAACATCTCTGGCTGTGTAACCTCCCTGACCTTGAACTGAACTCGAGAGAAAGACTGCTGGGCCACAGTTGATAATGAGGTGAAAAATGCATCTCCAAGTCATAAAACACCTAAAACTTCACTAATCAAGTCAACTAGTTAGAGGGAAAAAAACTATCTAAGTTAGTGGAAAGGGCTCGGCACCCATAGCCCAATGGTTAGGGTGCCAGCCACATACACCAAGGCTGGTGGATTCAAACCTGGCCCCAGTTTGCTAAACAACTACAACAATAAAATAGTCCGGCATCATGGCAGGAGCCTGTAGTCCCAGCTATTGGGAGGCTGAGGCAAGAATTTGAGGTTGCTGTGAGCTGTGATGCCATGGCACTGTACCAAGAGCAACATACTAAGACTCTGTCCCAAAAAAAAAAAAAAATTAAAATTAAATAAATAAATTAGTGAAAGTCCAAATTCCCATTATTTCCAAATACAAGAAATACTTTTGGATTTAAAAGAGTGACAAATAGAATCAAAGTTTTCTACTTCTTCCAAAAATGCCATTGAAATAATAAAGTTTTGGGGTTTTGTTTGTTTGTTTGTTTTTGAGACAGAGCCTCAAGCTGTCACCCTGGATAGAGTGCTATGGCATCACAGCTCACAGCAACCTCCAATTCCTGGGCTCAAGCGAGTCTCCTGCCTCTGCCTCCCAAGTCGCTGGGACCACAGGCACCCGCCACAATGCCCGGCCATTTTTGGTTGCAGCCGTCATTGTTGCTTGGCGGGCCCAGGGGCTGGATTCGAACCCGCCAGCTCAGGTGTACGTGGCTGGCGCCTTAACCCGTTGAGCCACAGGCGCCGAGCCCCCACACTTTCATATGAAAGCTATAACCCAACTATAGCCCAAGAAGAAGGGGAAAAAGGAGAAGGAGGAGAGGGGAAGGAGAAAGATGGGTAGAGGGAGGGTAATTGCTGGGACCACACCTATGGTATATTTTACAAGGGTATAAGTTAAACCTACTAAGTGTAGAATAAAACTGTCTTAACACAATAACTAAGAAAATGCGGTGAAGGCTATGTTAACCAGTTTGATGAAAGTATTTTAAGATGTATATGAAACCAGCACATTGTACCTCATAATTCCATTAATGTATACAGCTATGATTTAATAGAAAAAAAGAAAAAATTGTTTCTTGACTAACTTTATAATATACTAATTAAACATTTATTGTTAACAGAATCAAGGAAAACAGGAGACTTTAATATATAAATCACTTAGTCACTTACAGTAATAATGATCTTTTATTTGTGTAGCATTTGATAGTTCACAAAAATTAGAACTTTATATATCATCTCTTATAATCCTCACATCCACCTTGGAGGTAGACAACTATGGTATTATTATCCTAATTTAAAGAATATCAACCTGCTCAAGATTACACAAGGGACAAGGGAGTGGGAGGAATACTATAGTCACACCTCTGAATCATAGTCAAGAGTTGTTTCCATAAAATATAATAACACAATCATGCAATTTGAAAACACACATTGTCTGTCCATGGCTTGTCAACTCAAGCTCTCCCTGCCTGGATTAGTGGGAAATCTAGACCTTTCTTTCTCTCTTCCCCCAGTACAGTTAGGAATCAAAGTGGCTACACCACAACTGATTCCTCTGGAACAGTGGTTCCCAACTTTCCTAATGCCGCCATGTATTTTCATTGTTACAAAGACGTTGCAACCCACAGGTTGAGAACCGCTGCTCTGGAAGGTGCTACCCTATTTGGGAGCCTGGTGTTACTACTGACTTTGAAACATTCCAAAGTAATAATACCATGGCTGTCTACCTGCAGGGTGGATGTGACCTTTGTCTAAGCTATGGACTTGAAAAGTAATGCCCTTGTCAACTTCCACTACTGCCCACAGGATTTGAGCAATCCTTATAACTAGCTACTACAACCCCAGTCTGAAATAATTATAGCCCAACAAAGACCCAAGCTCCAGCCACCACCACTGTAACCCCTTGCTGACACACAGGCCCTCAGAAAAAAGGGACTTGAAGTGAGCTTTTGGTTCTCATGTGTCTGACACAGGTATACCTCCCCTCAGTGCTTCCACAAAAAAGGGAGAGGTCCCTTTCCTTAGTATTATACATTTAGACGAGTGCACCCAACTCCAGGCGGCTTAGCGAATCTGAATATTACAGTTCTTGGGATTCATTTACTCCATCTCTTCCCCAAGGCATCAGCCAGGTATACAAGTTGCCCTAAAGCTTCTATTTATTTACTTACTTACTTGAAGTTTAACTTGTAGAAATTTTCTTTTCTTTTTTTTTTTGAGACAGAGTCTCAAGCTGTCACCCTGGATAGAGTGCTGTGGCATCACAGTTCACAGCAACCTCCAATTCCTGGGCTCAAGCGAGTCTCTTGCCTCTCTGCCTCCCAAGTAGCTGGGACCACAGGCGCCCGCCACAACTCCCGGCCTCTTGTAGAAATTTTCAAATATAACAATGTTGGATGTTGTGGTGTGCACCTGTAGTCCCAGCTACTTGGAAGGCTGAGGCAAGAGAATCGCTTAAGCCCAAGAGTTTGAGGTTGCTGTGAGCTGTGACACCACAGCACTCTGCTGAAGGTGACATAGTAAGACTGTCTCAAAAAAATAATAGAAAAAAGCCAGGCATGGTGGCGTGTGCTTGTAGTCTCAGCTATTTCAGAGGCTGAGGGAAGATTGCTTGAACCTAGGAGTTTGAGGTTGCTATGAGCTAAGCTGAGGCCATCCACTCTAGCCTGCATGACAGATCGAGATTCTGTCTCAAAGTAAAAAAAAATCCACAAGTTTATCTGCTAAGAAAAAACTCACTACTCACCTATAGAAGTTGCTTTGGTAAGTTGCTAATTATATGGTAATAGTAATTGGTAAATAAAAGGGAAGAATCAAACATTTTTTCTGCCTTTATTGCACAAATTTTATCTCAGTGTAGCCATTAAGTTGTTAAAGAAAAGTCCTTCTGTATATTTCCAGCTAATAAATGTAAAAGGAATGATACAATTAGACAATCACAATTTCAGAAACCCCTGATAAAATGACAGATTTAGGTAACAATCATCTCTGGCTGCTATAAATCATTAAATGAAAGATTGATGGGTAGAGTTATAATGAATGGCCCAGGCTGACAACACCTGGATCCACTAATCAATTTTTAACATCAATGAAATTAAACAATCGGCTCAGCGCCCGTAGCTCAACAGCTAGGGCACCAGCTACATACATTGGAGCTGCCAGGTTTGAACCCAGCCCTGGCCTGCCAAACAACAATGAAAACTACAACAACAAAATAGTGGGTGTTGTGGCAGATGCCTGTAGTCCCAGCTACTTGGGAGGCTGAGGCAAGAGAATTGCTTAAGCCCAAGAGTTTGAGGTTGCTGTGAGCTATAACACCATGGCACTTTACTGAGGGCGACATAATAAAATTCTGTCTCAAAAAAATAAAATAAAATAAAACAAAACAATCTTAAATCATACGTTTTTGTTGCAGTTGTCATTGTTGTTTAGCAGGCCCAGGCCACGCTCAAACCCGCCAGCCTCAGTGTATGGCCTGTGCCCTGCTCACTGAGCTATGGGCTCTGACCTTATTATTAATAGAGACATGGTCTTACTTTACTTGGGCTGGTCTCAACTTCTGACCTCAAGCCTCACCCTCCCAGAGTACTAGGATTATAGGCATGAGGCACCACACGTGGCCTAAACTTATTGATTTTAACACCATTGATGTGTTAAGTAACTAAGGATATACTCTGTAGGAATGGTCACCCATGTGGTTCCCAACTTTCAAACATAAAGCATACTTGAATATGTATGTAATAAACAGCAAACTTACTTGTTTTATTTTTTATTTAATTTTTACTTTTTAACTTACTTGTTTTAAAGAGGGATCCTTTCCTGAAGAACTAAAATGTTAAGACCATGATCTCTAAACATACCTGAACTTTTAGGCCCAGACTTTAATATTTCCTGAATTCTATCTGTTCTCTGATTTTCTTCTTTTCCTTCACTCAGTTTACGGGCCTTCATTTAATGAATGAAGGCTAACAATGCACTGTTTCTGGAATACTTAATAATAATTTCCATCTTCCTATCATTAAAGTTACATTTATAAGACGTACATTTCCTGTAACTAGTATATACACTTGCATTTTCATAAAATAAGAGCAAATTGCCAAATAATTTAACACTACTCAAATAACTGAATACTACTCTGTGGACAACCATAGGAATACTGCTCAAAATGAAGCAATACCTAATAGTGCCACTTCGTATGAGTTCTACACATACAGCTGACAAGCTTGTTTATGTACAAAGCCAGACTAATGATGTTTAAAAGAAGGTGTAGGCAATTTGATGGATAATGCATGAAACTCTGTTATTGACTATGATATGCTGGATTGTTTCTATCAGCTTATTTGTTGTTATCTCCACTGGACAAGTAGTTCTAGGAGGGTAGGAGCCACATCTGTATGGGTATTTACTTCAAGCATCCAGTACATGATTTTCTTTTCTCTTTTTAAGAGATAGGTTCTTGTTCTGTCACCAGGCTGAGTGCAGTGGTATAATCATAGCTCACTGCAACCTTGAATTTCAGGGCTCAATCAATCCTTCCTTGGCTTTCTAAATTGCTGGGATAACAGGTGTTATTCACTGTCCCTGGCCCAGTACATGATTTTCTAAAATGAAAGAATAAATGCTGTATGCAAGACAAGAGAAAAATATACAATGGTTTTGAGCAGTGATAATCATAATTCAATCAAATTTTTAGTTATATCTTTTGCATAATTTGACTCTTTGGTATTGGTATTTATCATAGCCCATGTGCCTCCTGTAACAAAATACCATTGACTGGGTAGCTTACAAACAACAGAAATTTGGCCAGATACGAAGACCTAAATACGTCTTAACTGCTTAATCTTTTAATACTATCACATTGGGGGTTAAGATTTCAACATGTGAGTTTGGGAGGACACAAGCATTTAGACCATAGCAGTGTTATAAAGAATTTTTCTTTAAAAATTAATTTATCTGATTACAGATATAGTACTTTTTTTTTTTTTTTAGGGGCATAGAGAACAAGTTTATTTGGTGAATGCTGATGGCAAACATTGTCCCAAAGAGACAAGATGGGAAAGGTGCTATGACCAGAGAACCTAGGACACCTTCAGGCTAGATACAATCTCACACAGGAAAAGGCATGGGCTCTGGGGATACTGGGAGATGTCCTCAGGCATTCAGCACCATACAGACGAGCTCTTCATAGTTGATACAACCATTACTGTCTTCATATCCTGCCACCAGCATCTCAACTTCTTCCTCTGTCATCTTCTCACCCAGTGTGACAAGGACATGTTGGATTTCAGCACCCATGACTGTGCCATTCCCTTCTTTGTCAACCACCCGAAGGCCTTCAACATAATCCTCGTAAGTGCCTTGGTCCTTGTTCTTGGCCACAGTCTGCAACATGGGCAGAAAGTGCTCAAAGTCCAACACCTTCACATTCATCTCATCACTCTTGGGGTTCCCCAGGACCTTGAGCACCTCGGTGTTGGTAGAGTTCTGGCCCAGGGAGAACACACATCACATCCTCCCCACCCTGGCTGTACAGGATCTTGCCATCGCCTGTTCTGTCAAACAGCTGGAAGGCTTCCTTGAATTCTGCAGTCTGGTCCTCAGTGAAGTCACACCCAAACCCATTCTCGCCCAGGCCCGAGCCCCACCATCTTGACTAGTCTGCTCCACGGGACCTTTTCCTGCAGTAATGGTTCAGATAGTACATTTAATTTTGAAATATTTAGAAAAGCAAAATAAAATAAAATCAGTGATAATTCTATATCTTAATATTAACATTTGGGTATCTTTTCTAGTATTTTTCTATCTCTGTATAATATTAAACAAAACATTGTAGGCCCAGGTATGGTGGCTCATGCCTATAATCCTAACACTTAGGGAGGCTGAGGCAGGAAGAGCACTTGAGCTCAGGAGTTTGAGGTTGCTATGAACTATGATGACATGATTGGCACTATAGCCTGGGCAAAGAAGCAAAAATCCTGTCTCAAAAACGAAAAAGCAAATAAAAACAAAAAACTCCCCAAAGCCCTCCCCCAAACAAAATCTGGAACATATTATTTGGTAACCTACTTGTTATATTCAAATACATGGTAAACCTTATACTATGTCACCTCACCTTCTCCTACAACAGAAAATTTAATGGCTACATTCCATGATTATTTCATTATTATATGTACTTTTAAAATAATGAGACCCAAATCTGATTTACATAATACAAAACTCTGTTGGACAGGACCACAGGGTAGAGATATTGATCAGGATTGTGCTTGTTAATAGAAGCTGGATATTCCACAGCATGCACAACTCCAGGATGTGAGATTACTTTCAACAACTATTCATTTAGTTTGTTTGATTTTCTGCCAGTCTTATGACCAACTTGAAGCATATCCTAGAACAGAGAATGTTATGTTTGGTGTCCACGGAAGCAACAAACTAGAGAAGCTATCTCAAATTCCAGAATAATAGAGTCAACATTCTCTTTACACCAAAGTAATCCATTTTATGCAGTAAAATTTGAACTAAAATATTTTAAAATGTTATATATAAGGTAGTACAAACATCATGTAGGGCATATAACCTGTTAGTATAAAAAGAAAAGGAAGCTGAATAGAAAATAGACATATTGGTAGATACATTTTCTTTTCAAGGTTCTATTTTGGGTAATTTCCTTCTAGTAGATGAACTTAAGCTGATTTATTATTACTTGTTTCTGCAGTGGTTTCCCAGGCATCTTAGTAGCCACCTTGCCCCTAGGGCACTGAGGGCAAATAAATGTTTCAAGCAGACTGACAGTAGGAAAGAATTAAAAAGACATGAAACAACCTGCAATACCAGGTAGGAGTGTCCTAAAGACTGATGTGCTGAAATACTTACCTTTCTAGCTGGTTAACTTTTATACTTATGCATTTACTTTTGTGATGTCCCCATCAGTGACAACTGAATATATGATAGCTGATGATTCAGGGGAAAAAAAATGCAGTATTGTGCATGGAATTGGCAGACATACAAAGTGTGTGCCATGGCATGCATTAATAACTTCTTCTAAAAGCTTAAGGAAGAAACAATGCTTAGGCCTTTGAGTTAATTGGTGTAGTAGGTATTGTTTTTTGACCATCAGTATCTATTTTCTTATTTTGGTGACAGTACCCCATTTTTTCTTTGAGGAGTTACTCCTTTCTGATAGTCCATGCTCTTTGGGTGAACCAGACATAAAGCGTATGACTCGTATTTGGCCAATCAAAGCAAAGAATTTTCCTTGTTATGTTAATTTGTTAAGGGATGGAAAGATAACTCAACTTGGTTCAGTGAATCCAGAGGCTAGTGGAAAGGATCTGTTTCTTGCTGGACTTGGACTGGGCTGAATGTAGAAGTTGTTGGGAACTGTTGTACTATCACATAGAGTCTGAATATAAAGCCACTATGGAAAAGAGCTTGGCTTTTTCCTGTTTTTTCTTTTGAGACAGTCTCATTCTGTTGCCCAGGCTAGAGTGCCATGTCATCAACCTACCTCAGAACAACCTCAAACTCCTAGGTCTTTTTATCTTGCAAAATAGATGGCAAATTTAAAGGGAGAAGTAAGTAAACATAGAGAAGTTCCAAAACTGCTCTATATTATTCTACTTTAAACTATATTTTCATAGGAAAAATGCTACAGCCAATATAAAAATCTGCTTGCCTGGACACTCCATTTATCTTTCCTTCTTAAATACTGCAGTATGATGTGAAGAAAAAGGGAAATTAGAGCCAGACAGACCTGAGTTCAAATTCTGGCTCTCCTAATAACTAGTTTTGTTATCTTAGGCAAGTCATAATCTCTGAACTACAGTGTCTTTGTTACTAAAACAGATAAAATAATATCCATATCTCAATATTAGTCCTAGTATTAATAGAGATAATATGTTTAAGTGCCTAGCATAATGCTATATAAATAGTAGATACTCAGTGTTAGTTCCCTCCCAGTTTGTTTTCCCAAAAAGACATTGGAAAATATTTTTTTTTGGCATGAACCAAAACAAGTGGCTAAGGAGTAAAATGGCAAGAGAATCTAACCCTAATAGTACCCAATCTTTTCATTAATCATAAGTTAATATTTAATAAACATTTGGCTTATTCAGGTAACGCATTAGTGCCCAAATCCATCCTTTTCAAGTTAGGGATTTGTCTTCAATTGATTTAGCAAAGGATATCATTAATTCTTTTATTCAGATCATAACACAGTATGATCTTTTGGGAAGAATAAGCTATTCTTAAGCCAAGGTAAAAATTATAATTTTAAATTTTACTCATGGGTCTGAGAAAAATAGTGACACAAAAAGATAAACAGTGAAAAGTTGACGAATTTGTCTCTCAAGACATATATATGAATAATTTTCCCTCTGTCTTGAACTTCCCTTATTAGTGCCAGGCCCTATAAACCCTAAGGGTGGCTGGGTGCAGTGGCTCACTCCTGTAATCCTAGCACTGTGGGAAGCCAAGATGAGAGGTTCACTTGAGTTCAGGAGCAAGAGCAAGACCTCTGGCTCTACTAAGAATAGAAAAATTAGCTGGGCATTGTAATGGGTGCCTGTAGTTACAGCTACTTGGGAGGCTGAGGCAGGAGAATCAGATAAACCCAAGCGTTTGAGGTTGCTGTGAGCTAGGCTAACGCCACAGCACTCTAGCCTTTGAAGGTAACCAAGTTTTATACACGGTCTCTTAACATGCCAAGCCCTATGATGAGAGAGGGCTAGTTATGTAATTGGTACACTTGCCAGTTCAAGGTGGGTTTGGGTAAGTGGCCTGGGGTGGCGCTCTCACTGTAGGCAACAAGAAAGCAAGTGGGTGTGGTTGAGACGTGTGAATAATAGTTTATTCGGGGGGGGGGGGGGGAGTTCTGGAACCCAGAGGCCCTGTATGTAAAGTTCTAAGTGTATTGCCTGCCTTTTCCGTCAGGTGGATGCTCAACTACCACTTTCTCGTGGAGATCTTCTCTAGCCATCCTATTCAGCCAAAAAGGTCTGGTATACAGAATGTTTCTCATCACTGTGTGTTTCCTGCAGAGCCTTACTCTAATCTGTCATTATCTTGTTTGTTTAAGTTAGTCTATCCCACTAGAAGGCAAGCTTTCTTAGTGCCTTGAACCTGGTGGGCCTCAATAAATACTTTTATAATAAATGACAGTTAATGTATCTATTGAGTTTTTTTACTGACTCTATATTCCTTTTCCACCCCCCTAGCAAGCAATCTACTCCGGGAATAATTTTAAGATCATACACTTTCATTTTGGAAATAAGGCTTTTGGCATTTCAACCACACCCATCCTCGCATAGTTATACCCTACAGTCAGTCAGAGCACAACGCCAGCTCACTTACCCAAGCTCACCAGGCCGGACAGTTTAGAGTCGACCAGAACAAGTGCAGCCTTGAATCCGGACACGTAACAGTTCACTTTACTGGCCTGGTTCAGTGGTCGAAGGGGCTGGGAAGAAATCTCGGATGTAGAGGGGCCACCCACGGCCTCCGCCCAGTTACTAGAGGCCCAGGCCCCGCCCTGCTGACAGGCCTCGCCGCCTCCCCCCCCGCGCATTCCCCACGGCTCTCAGTGGCGTGGCAGGGAGGCAGGAACATCGCCGTTTGGGGAATGTCATCGGCTCGTCCGACGCCCAGCTCGCCGCGGGACCGCCCAGGGTACTTTGCCCAGCGGGGCTCAAGCCAAGCCTGTGGCCTGCAGCGCTCGAACCGGCCGCGACCACAACTACTTCCGGGTGAGCGGGTCGTTGACCCGTTGGCCCCGCCCCTCCTTCGCCTTCTCTGCTTGGCGCTCCGGCTGCGGCTCCTCCCGTGGGCTGGTTCCCGCTGTCCCAGCCTAGAAACTGAGGGCACACCTTCGTAACTGACCAGCTGGCCATTGGCACTGGGAGCCGCCGCGTACGTCCCGGTCCACCCGACTGGGAACCCGGGACCAAATTGTCCACCTGCGCCCCTCGTCCCTGGCTCTGGAGGGCGTCCGGTTGGCGAGCCGCGATCCGGCCCTTCCGGGCGAAGACTCAGGCAAAGTCCGCGCCCAGTCACAGGTAAGGGCCGCTCCTCCCGCGGTCGCGGTTGGAGGATGGAACTGGGGGCCCCATTCCTGGCCTCCGCAGCTTTGTGAGTTCCCTGATGCTACCGACTCTTGCTATATAGGCCGGGATTCCCTGGAGACTGGCTAGCGCTTAGCGCGCTACCCGGCCACCGGGCCGGGGTCGCCCCCTGCCTGCTGCCTTCTGAAGCTTCACGCCTGTTTCTAATGCTCATTCTCTACTCCACTCGGGGAGGGGGAAGGTATTTCTCCCATTGTAGGAGGAATTAAATTAGGCAGCTGTCTCTTTCGGGTGCCCGAGGCTTCTTCTGTTCCGCCCTAGACGCCACAAGCCACACTTGATTCTATCCCGGACCAGCAACCTAGGGAAAGGTGTCAGGTCATTGGCGAGCGTAGCATTTTTATGGGATTTTTACTTTTTCCTCCTCGACTCGAACTGAAGCGAGGGTTTAACAGGCGCTTGTTGGCAGGGTCGGGGTTAATGCTTGACTAGTATGGGACATTATTCATACTCAGATTAAGTTTTATAGCACCAGTCAGGCCTGGCGTCCTTGTGCTGTGGATGTCCATCAGGAAACTGGGAGAACTAAGGAACTGACTTCTTTTTCTTCCTTAGGGAGAAAAAGTCAAAGTGTTTGCTTTGCTTTTTCCACGGTGGGAGATATAAATATCAGGCTTCTGAGACGTGGCTAGGGAAAAATGTATCGAAAACTTTGTATTTCGTTTTCTTGAAGTTTCTATTTAATGACTCAGCATTTCTGCTGTAGACAAACAAACAAAAACCCAGAGTAGGTTAATTGAAAAGATGTTTATTCGGGTAGTAGTGACTATTAATTTTTTATGTTATCCCAATGGGAAAAGAATGTGGATGTAGAAGTGGAACAGGAGAGATGGAGTGCAGGGTATGGATGGATAACTTCGTAATCAGTGTTTATCATTTTTTTCCAAGATACTATTTTTATTTTGGGAATGAATCTGCACGGAAAGGTGCAATTATTGGGGAATGCATTGTTGCAGATAGAGTTAGTAGGCAGGGACTCTGCTGTGATTTGAAGGTCTTGCAGAATTAACCTTGTTTAACAGAGAAATGATGACCTAGTATTATAATGCACTCATGTATTTGGAAAGTGTGATTCATTTGGAAGTTAGGTCACTCACTTTGTGAATCATTGATATGAATCTTAAAGTTGAATAGAGGAAAGCTAAGTTTGTTTTTGCGTATCTAAAGAGAAGCTTTGCCTAATGATATAGAAAGTGTTGTATTACATTCTTTTAGGTTTGTTGCTGGACATTTATTGTTGTGAAGGATGATAAGGAAATAAAAGTCAAAGTATTGCAGAATACTTGGATTTAGAGTAGTTTGTTAGTTCTTAAGTGATTTTTGTGACTTAACCCCCCCCTTTTTTTTTGCCAGATGTGGGAGATAAATGAAGGGGTCTAGAAGTAAAATAAATCTCAGTGGAAAGGAGAGCTACCATCACTAAGGTATGAAAAAGTTCACTGAAATAATTTGCACTATACGAATTAGTCTTTTGACTATTTATCACCCATTTTTGTGATTCTGTTCTTAAAAATGGAGAAAAAGGCTATGTTGAGTTCTTATTTATGTTCTATTATAGAAGGATATATCTATTATAGAAGGAAGTATGAATTGAAGTTGTGATTTATTATTGGAGTGGATTTATTTTAAATTAGAAATAACTTCTCATTGCTGAAATGTAATTTGATAATTTTTGGTTTTTAAATGTTTGAAAAGAAATGACATTGGAATCACAAAGTTATTGATTCTCTTAGCCTTAATTTTCATTTCCTTCTTTTGGAATTCAGTGTATTTTACCTTGATTTTCATTTATAAAGAACTTTTGTTATAAAGTTTATTGTATTGGTCTGGCTTACCAGAGTCCTTTAATTTTTTACTAAATTTTTCAAAACTTTGGGTATCCATTCTTTTATTTAGAATTTTTCCTAATATTGCTTTTGATTTTTGTCCAGCTGATAGTGACTTAAGAGTTTCAGTTCTCTGTAAACAGAGATTCCCTTTTGGAAAATCCCTTGTGCAAACCACCACAACTGGCAGTCTTGATAGGTAGATATGCAAGGGAAACCTTTTTAGGTCAGTATATAAGCATTTCCATAATGAAAGAAACAAGTAATATGGAGAATATATTTCGCAAAGTTCCTCTTTCTCTCCTTTTTCTCTTTCAAAAACAAACCCATACTAGAAATGAATTTAGCAAGAGAGAAGGATTGATATCTTGTAAAGCTCTTTGTGAATTTTTACTCTGCTCCTAGTGTGAGAAGAAACAGAATTGATGTATAGAAAAAAATAATTCTTGCAGTGTGCTGATAATGTTGATGGAGGATCCTTTAAGAGGAAATAAAGTTCTGGCTCAGCGCCTGTAGCTGAGCGGCTAGAGTGCTGGCCACATACACCAGGGCTGGTGGGTTTGAACCTGGCCTGGGCCTGCCAAACAACAATGAAAACTACAACAAAAAAAATAGCTGGGTGTTTTGGCTGGCACCTGTAGTCCCAGCTACTTGGGAGGTTGAGGCAAGAGAATCGCTTAAGCCCAAGAGTTTGAAGTTGCTGTGAGATGTGATGCCACTGCACTTTACTGAGGGTGACATAGTGAGACTGTGTCTCAAAAAAAAAAAAAAAAAGAGGAATTAAAGTTCTGTCCTTATCTTAGGAGTACTATTCATTGCACCTACAAAATAGAGGCCATTTCATCAGCTTTTCCTTTTAGGTAGTTAGTTTCTGGACAATCTAGATGGAGAGGTGTTTCCTTAACCAGAAAAATATACTACCTTATCCATTTTTAAATAAAGAATATACTTTGTGACCATCATTTAAAACACATCTTCTAAAACTTCTGAAGATAGGAATTGAGCAAAATTTACCTTGTAAGTAAAGAAACTTCGTTATTTTCTCCATATTTCCCTCTGAAATAACAGGACACCTTTAGAAGTGAAGTTTTTGCTTGCACATGATTGCACTTTCACTTTTAAAACTTTTTGGTCTGTAATAAATTAGACTAGACTTAAAGGGAATCAAGTGCCAGCTTGGGATCCTGTGTTATACTTTTTCATTTGTTTTATTATATTTATTTTGGTGGAGGGTCAAGAGAGAATTCTATTTCTTACAGAAAACTCTGAGACTTGCTACATATGTGT
This sequence comes from Arctocebus calabarensis, assembly GCA_963573935.1. NCBI lineage: Eukaryota > Metazoa > Chordata > Mammalia > Primates > Lorisidae > Arctocebus > Arctocebus calabarensis. Next base: position 28,117 of record CAUYON010085915.1, on the reverse strand, counting down.
GCTTTTGTTTTAGTTTAGTGGGTAGGGAAAGCAATAGATAAAAGTAGAGATGGTTAGGAAGGGGAAAGAAGTGGTATATATAGAGGGAAAATGTGAACCTCTGTCTCAATTAAAAAAAAAATTGATAAAACATTTAAAAAGAAAATGTTATGTGATGAGAAGAAAGTTGGCTTTCCACCACAAACTCCTAGACTTTCCTTCTCTCCAGCCCTAATCCAAGCAACCACTGTTATATATTCCTCTCCAGATTTCTATTACATATATAATCACATATGCTTAGGAGAAGTATCTTGTACCTTTTTTTCTTCTCTTTGATGCATGAAGATCTCTCTGTATTAGCACATATCTCCATCTTATTTTTTATTATTTTTTATTTTTTTGGCTGGGGCCGGGTTTGAACCTAGTGCCTCCGGAATATAGGGTGAGCAACCTACTGCTTGAGCCACAGGCACCACCCTCCCTCCATCTTATTATTATTATTATTATTTTTTTTTTTTGTTAGAGACAGAGTCTCACTTTATCACCCTCGGTAGAGTGCCGTGGTGTCACACAGCTCACAGCAACCTCCAACTCCTGGGCTTAGGTGATTCTCCTGCCTCAGCCTCCCGAGTAGCTGGGACTACAGGCACCCGCCACAATGCCTGGCTATTTTTCTTTTTTTCCAGTTCAGCCAAGGCCGGGTTTGAACCCGCCACCTTTGGTATATGGGACCGGCGCCCTACCCATGAGCTACAGGCGCCTCCCTCTCCATCTTATTTTTTAAAGAGACTAGATGTCCTGTTTTTTGAAAGTAGAATGTGTAGGGTAGATGAATCATAATTAATTTTGCCATTCCTAATTAACATATATTTAGATTGCTTTTAGCCTGTTATAATGAACAGTTCATACATAAATCTTTGTACTAGTTTGTAAGAATGTATATGGCATGTATTTCCAGAAGAGACTAAATAGGTACTTAAATTGTGAAAATGAAAAGATTACTTCCTTCCTTTTTTTTTTAAAAAAAAAAAAAGAAATACCACTGTACTAACAAGGATAGAAATTTATCATAATGGGTAAATTCATACCTAATGGGTATAACACACACTTTCTGAGTGATGGGCACACTTTTAACTTTGACTCAAACGGTATCAAAGCAATTTGTGTGACCAACCTGTTTGTACCCCCATAGTATTCTAAAATAAAATTAAAATAAGAAAAATAAATAAATAATACAAATTTTAAAGTGGAAAAAAATATTTTAGTGCTATTTGGGAAGGCCAGTATTTTGGTTCATGTCTGTAATCCAGCACTTTGGGAGGCTGAGATAGGAGGGTCGCTTGAGACCAGCCTGGGCAACATAGTGAGAACTTGTCTCTAAAATTAGCTGGGTGTGGTGTAGTTCTAGTTACTAGCGGAGGCTTAGCCAGGATCCCTTGAGCCCAAGAGTTTTAGGTTACAGTGAGCTGTAATCATGCCATTGTATCCTGTCTCTAAAAAATACACACACATACACACACACATATTTGCAAATGTATTTTATAAGGCAACTTAAAGCATTTGAATGTCAGGTTTATTTTATTTGTGATGGTTACAGTAGAAAGATTATGGTTTGAAGACTGATAGTGTCATATACAAACCATTTATATATTTGGCAATAAATAAATGCTACATCTTTTAGTAGGTTGATTTTATGACCAGTATCAATTAGACACATTGCATGTAGTTTAAATTCTTGCCTTGCTGAAGTCTGCTGTTATGTTATTAGTCACAAGAGAAATTAATAACCTACCTCCTTCTTTTATCTTCTGTATCCTAGTCTGTTCATTATAATATAAATCTGTGGAGTTTGTTATCTAAAACTTCTTTTGCAGACATTTCAGAGTGCTATTATGAATTAATTTCTCAAGTCAGAAAGTAGGTACAGGTTGTCTTTATTTTGTACAGCGTTTGTGAACAGAGTAAGGGAGATTTAATTTTTTTTTTAATCATCTCCCCCACCCTGAGAAGAGGTTTAAATGTTTAATTTTGATGTATTACAGGTCATTCCTGGCCAGGAGGAAGTTCAGGATCCTTTGCCCTTTTGAAATGAGAGAGACTAGAGGAAAAAAAAAAAGTGCCGAAGGGTTAAAGTATGATGAAGTGAGTGGCAGTTTCCCTGGCTGGTACCCAGGGTCTATTCTGAGACCTCGTCAAAGCTCGTCTGACAGAACCTACCACATAACTATAATCTGGTTTGGCCCTGCTGCAAGTCAGGAAGGCCTGCGGTTTAGAAAAAGTGGCAACCACGGAAGGGAGAGTAACAAAGGACATTTGCTTCAGAAGATTATGGCTAAGTTTTGGGGTGAAAATCTGCTTAGCCTATATATCCTAGGATTTGAGCTTTTGTCATCATTTCCCCCTCCCCTGTCTTTCTCTTCCCCCTTCATTCTGCTTCTTCATGATTAAGGAAAACTAAGGAAAAATGTGCACAAGGACGAGCATAGGATTGTACTAGTGTTGCTGTTATGTTCTGCTTTTATGAAGGTGTTTGCTAAGAATCAGTCAAATGTTTTAGAAAGGAAAAATCATTACTGTTACTAGCATAGGGAGGTCCCTAAGTGAAGTAGCAGTCCAGTTCAGAGACTTACCACTGGGGTCAAAAGGACTCTGGAATGGGAGACTGTTTTACAGAATTATTTGTAGTTCAGACAAATAAATAATCTTCTTGCCAAATTCTCATTCTGTTTTTTCCATAGAACTATATCATGAAGTTCTATCTTTAAACTCTTGGTAATTACCAGATGCTTATTTGTCAGTATAGTTGTCTCTCAGTACTATGTGTCTTAGGAAAACCTTGATATTTTCTATACTTAATGGATGAAACACTAGAATTTAAAGTTATTTAACTGATGTTGCTTCCTAGGCTAGAAAGCTGTTCAATAACTTACTGTTCCACTATTTGACCAAGGTTCATGTCACTGTAATTAGCTGTAGCTTTGTATTACAGTCAAGGTGGTTTGCAAGCCCATAGTTGTTTTTTCTCCCCTCTCCTGCCCTTGTCTCCCTTGCCCTCCCCTCCCCTTTCTTTTGTTGTTTTTGTTGCAATTTGGCCTGGTGGGGGCTGGAACCTACCACTCTTGGTATATGGGGCCAGCGCCCTACCCACTGAGCTACAGGTGCTGTCCCCAGTCCCTTTCTTTTTTTGACAGAGTCTCACTCTGTCACCCTGGGTAGAGTGCTGGGTAATGGCATTATAGCTCACAACAACCTCCAACTCTTAGGCTTGAGTAATCCTCTTCCCTCAACCTCCTGAGTAGCTGGAACTACCAGCATGTACTACTACACCCAGCTAGTTTTTTTCTATTTTTAGTAGAAACGTAGTTTCATTCTTGTTCAGGCTGGTCTTGAACTCCTAAGCTCAAGCAATCCACACCTCAGCCTTCTAGTGTGCTAGGATTATGGGCATGAGCCATGAGCCTTGCAGGTTTGCTTTTTTTTTTTCTTTAGATTAGGTTGTGACTCCAGGAAATTTAGTTTTTTCTTAGCTTTAGAAAATGGGATTGGTAACATTTTGTAGTGATGATAATGATGATATAGTTAGGATTCAATGTGAGGAGAAAAAATAAACCATAGTTTTTTTTTTTTTCTCCCTTGTTTATTCCTATTATCTTATGCCTTTCTTGGCTCAGCCTTCATCTTCTCTCAAAACAAAACAAATAAACACCAGAATGAAAAGCAAGGGTGTAAGGATGGAACAAAGCAGAGGAAGAGAGAAGGATAAAGAGGTTGGGAAAAGACTTGGAGTATATATCAGAGGTAGAGAATTAAAATCCCTCTTAAAGAATCATAGTTCAGCTTTTTCCATTTTCAGTATGAACTCTGTATATCTTAGTGTTCCTTCATTACGGATATCCATTAACTAGTTTTTGATATAACATATCTTTGCTACTTTAGGAAACAAATTTATTTTAAGTTACTTGTTCTGAGCATTTTGTTACTTTTTTTACACTCCCATTTTACTAAGTAGAATATTTAATAGCTAGGAATAATTTTTTGGCTTTTTCTTTTGTAAGTTAAAGTATACTGTACCTTATGCAGAAGATTAGTTAAAATATTTATTTCGGCTTGGTGCTGGAGCTCAGTGGGTAGGGTATTGGCCACATACACCAGGGCTGGCTGGTTCCAGCTCGGCCTGGGCCTGCTAAGCAACGATGACAACTACAACAAAATAGCCAGGTGTTGTCATGAGTGCCTGTGGTGCCAGCTACTTGGGAGTCTGAGGCAGGAGAATTGCTTACACCCAATAGCTTGAGGTAGCTCTCTACCAAGGGCGACATGGTGAGACTCTGTCTCAAAAAAAAAAAAAAAATACACACACACACACACACACACATACACACATATATATTTATTTCCCTGTAAAATGGTTTGAATCACTTATGTATAACAACAAACTGAATACGGGCTGTTCCTCTCTTAAAAAAATTAAGTATCCCAGTTAAGTGACCCAGGGATTTTAGGACTAAAAGTCAGAAAAAAAAAAATCAGATTAGATGTTTTTCCCTTGTCACGAATAGTGATGTGCCTATTTAAACAGTCAAGGAAATGAGAAGGCACCATTTTCCTTGTCTTGCCAAATGTATCTTTTGCAATCCATCCAAAATTTTTTTGTTATTTATTTAGTTAGAGTCTCACTTAGTTTGTCCTAGGTAGAGTCAGTGTCATCATAGCTCACAGCAACCTCAAATTCTTGTGCTTAAGTGATAACCTCCTGAGTAACTGGGACTATAGGCACTTACCACAAAACCCTGCTAGTTTTTCTGTTTTTAGTAGAGATGGGGGGTCTCACTTTACTTAGGCTGGTCTAAAACTCCTGAGCTCAAGCAGTCCACCCACCTCAGGCTCCCAGAGTGCTAGGGTTACAGTTGTGAGACCTATGCCTGGCCAGTTATTTTGTTTTTAGACAAACTGTTAACTGTTTTGTTGCTATATAGAAATATAGCTAACATAAAATTTATCATGCTGACCAGTTTTTTTCAATTTTTAAAATTATGGTAAAAGGCTCGGTGCTTGTGGCTCAATGGGTTAAGGTGCCAGCCATGTACACCTGAGCTGGTGGGTTCGAATCCAGCCCAGGCTCGCCAAACAACAGTGACGGCTACAACCAAAAAATGGCCGGGCGTATGGCGGGCGCCTGTAGTCCCAGCTACTTGGGAAGTGGAGGCAAGAGACTCACTTGAGCCCAGAAATTGGAGGTTGCTGGGAGCTGTGATGCCACAGCACTCTATCCAGGGTGACAGCTTGAGGCTCTGTCTCAAAAAAAAAAAAAAAAAAAAAAAATTGTGGTAAAAATGTAGTCATGTATTCCTTAACCGTAGGGATATGTTCTGAGAAATGTGTCATTAGGTGATTTCATTGTGGGAACATCATAAGAGTATACTTATACAAACCTGATGACATAGCCTACTACTCACCTAGCCTATGTGGTATGTAGCCTATTGCTTCTAGGCTACAAAGCTGTATATCATGTTACTGTACTTAATTTTGTAAGCAGTTGTAATATTCTGGTAAAAATTTCTATATCTAAACATATCTAACCATAGAAAAGGTACAGTAAAAATATGATATAAAAGGGCTGGGTATGGTGGTGGTCTGTACCTCCCAGGTATGCAGGAGGATTGCTTGAGACCAGGAGTTCTAGATTGTAGTGCTCAACTGATCACACCTGTGAATAGCCACTGCATTCTAGCCTGGGCAACATAGTAAAACCCCATCTTTTAAAAAAAAAGTGAGGCTGGGCATGATGGCTCATGCCTGTAATTCTAACACTCTGGGAGGCCAAGGCGGGTGGATGCTTGAGCTCACTAGTTAGAGACCAGCCTGAGCAAAAAGAGAGACCTTGTCTCTACTAAAAATAGAAAACTTGAGGCAAGAGGATCGTTTGAGCCCAGGAGTTGGAGGTTGCCATGAGCTATGACACCAAGGCACTCTACCCAGGGTGACAGCTTAAGATTCTGTCTCAAAAAAAAAAAAGCGGCACACCTGTATAGGGAGCTCTATTATAATCCTGTGGGACCACTGACATATAGGCAGTTCATTGTTAATTGAAATGTTATGGCTTGGACACAGTGGTTCATGCCTGTAATCCTAGCACTCTGGGAGGCTGAGACAGGTGGATCACTTGAACTCATGAGTTCAGGATTAGCCTAAGCAAGAGTGAGACCCCCCCGTCTCTACTAAAAATGAAAAAATGAGGCAAGAGGCTTGCTTGAGCCCAAGACTTTGTGGTTGCTGTGAGCTATGGTGCCAAAAAAGTGAGATTCTGTATTTAAAAAAAAAAAAAAGAAATGTTATGCAATGTGTGACTGTAAACATGGCATAAAATTTACCATTTAAACTGTTTTTAAGTGTGGCAGGTAATGGCATTAAGTATGTTCACATTGTTGCATAACTATCGCTTCTATCTCCAGAACATTTCATCATCCCAAACAGAAACTCTGTCCATCAAACAGTAACTCCTCACTGCTTGTAGCCATTGGTAACCACTATCCTACTTTTTGTCTGTATGAGTTTGACTATAGTAAGTGCTTCATGTAAGGAGAATCACAATATTTGTCTTTCATGTCTGGCTTATTTCACTTTGCATAATATCTTCAAGGTTGATTCATGTGGTGTGCATTGTTGTGAGAATTTCATTACTTTTTAAGACTGAATAATATTCCATTATATGTATGTACCACATTGTTTAATCATCTGTTGATGGACATTTGGGCTGTTTTCATCTTTTGCCTATTATGAATAGTGCTACTGTTAATATGAGTGTAAAAATTCAGTACCAGTTCAGTTTCTTTTGTGTATACACCCAGAAGTGGAATCGCTGGATCTTAGTAATTCTATGTGTAATTTTTTGAGGAACCACCATATTTTTCACAGCAGCTGCACTGTTTTACAGTCTTACCAGCAGTGCACAAGGGTTCCAGTTTCTCCACACCCTTGCCAACCTTTGTTATTTTGTTTTGTAAAAATTTGTCATTTGTAAAATAAAAGCCATCATAATGGGTGTGAAGTAGTATCATTGTCGTTCTGATTTGCATTTCCATAATGATGAGTATGAGTATCTTTTCCTATGCTTATTGGCTATTTGTGTATCTTTTTTTCAGAAATGTTTATTTTTATCCTTTATCTTTTAGTTGAGTTGTCTTATTTTTTGTTGTTGTTGTTGAGTTGCAGGAATTGTTTATTATTCTGGATATCAATCCCTTATCAGGCACATGATTTGTAAATATATTTTACTATTCCATCGGTTGTGTTTTTACTTTTTTGATAGTATATTTTGATGAAACCCACTTATTTTTTCTTTTATTGCTTATACTTTTGATATTATTTACACAAAGTCATTGCCAAATCTGATGTCATTAAGGTGATCACATATGTTTTATTCTTTTTTTTTTTTGGTAGAGACAGAGTCTCACTTTATTACCCTCGATAGAGTACAGTGGTATTACACAGCTCACAGAAATCTCCAACTCCTGTGTTAGGTGATTCTCTTGCCTCAGCCTCCTGAGTAGCTGGGACTACAGGTGCCTGCCACAACGCCTGGCTATTTTTTGTTGCAGTTTGGCAAGGACTGGGTTTGAACCCACCACCCTTAGTATATGGGGCCAGTGCCCTTGCCACAGGCACCACCCCATATTTTTATCTAAGAGTTTTATAGTTTGAGCTTACCATGTATGTATGTTTTGGTCTCTCTTGACCTATTTTGAATTAGCTTTTTTATATGGTGTAAGGAAAGGGTCTAGCTTCGTTCTTCTGTATGTTGTATATCCAGTTTTTCTAGCACTGTTTCTTGAAAAGACTATCTACTCTCAATTGAATGGTCTTGGCACCCTTGTCAAAAATCATTTGACCAAAAACTGTGAAGATTTTTTTCTGGGCTCTGTTATATTCTTTTGGTCTCTGTCTATCTTTATGTCTATTACACACTATTTTGATTATTGTAGTTTTGTAGAAAGTTTTGAAATCAGGAAGTATAAGTTTTTCAATTTTGTTCTTTAGCTGTTTGGGCTCCCCTTGAGATTTCATATGAATTTAAATTTTACTATGGGTTTTTCTGTTTCCAGAAAAAAAGTCATTGGATTTTAATAGGGATTTCATTAAATCTATAGATTGCTTTGGGTAGTATTGAAATTTTAACAATAGGAAATCTAATTCATAAACAGATGATGTCTTTCCACTTATTTTGTCTCCTCCCTTTCCTTAAGCAGTGTTTTATAGTTTTCAGTAAACAAGTCTTTTGGCTTCTTGGTTAAATTTATTCCTAAGTACTTTTTTTTTTTTTTTTTTGAGACAGAGTCTCACTTTGTCGCCCTTGGTAGAATGCTCTGGTGTCATAGCTCAGAGCTATCTCAGGCTCTTGGACTCAAGTGATTATCTTGCCTCAGCTTCCCAAGTAGCTGGCAGTATAGGTGCCTGCCACAACGCCCAACTATTTTTTTTTTTTTTCTTTTTTAAGAGATGGTCTCTCTCTTGCTCTGGCTGGTCTGGAGCTCCATGTGTCTTGGCATCCCAGAGTGCTAGATTACAGGTGTGAGCCACCGTGCCCAGCCTTATTTTTCCTAAAATCAGGTTATTGTCAATGGACTAGTTTTCTTAATTTCCTTTTGGGATTGTTCATTGTTAGTATATGGAAACACAACTTTTTTGTGTGTATTGATTTTTTTTTTTTTGTAGAGACAGTCTCACTTTATCTCCCTCTGTAGAGTGCTGTGGCATCACACAGCTCACAGCAACCTCCAACTCCTGGGCTTAGGCAATTTTCTTGCCTCAGCTTCCCAAGTAGCTGGGACTACAAGTGCCCGCCACAACGTCCGCTATTTTTCTGTTTTGCAGTTCAGCCGAGGCCGGGTTTGAACCTGCCACCTTTGGTATATGAGGCTGGTGCCCTACTGGATGAGCCACATGTGCTGCCCCTTCTTTTTTTTTTTTTTTTAAAGAGATAGCATTTTGTTCTGTTGCCCAGACTGGAGTGCAGTAGCACTATTATAGCTCACTGCACCTTGAACTCTTGGGCTCAAACAGTCCTCCTCAAGCTTCCAAATAGCTGCGAGTACAGGTGCATGCCACTGCGCATGCCTAATTTTTCTATTTTTTTGTAGACATGGGGTCTTCCTCTTGCTCAAGCTGGTCTAAAACTCCTGGTCTCAAGCAGTTCTCCTGCCTCAGCCACCCAAAGTACTAAATTTACATGCAGGAGCCACCCATACCAGGCCTGGCCTTGTGTTCATTTTATATTTTGAATCTTTGCTAAATTCATTCATCCAAAGTTCTATTTTAATTTTTAATTGTTATTTTGTTTATTTTTTAGAGGTCTGGTCTTGCTCTATTGCTCAGGCTGGACTGCGTTGTTGTAGTCAGCTTACTTTAGCTTTAGGTGATCCTTCTACCCTTGGCCTCCCAAAGTGTTGGCTGGGATTATAGATGTGAGTCACTGTACCTCTTCATTCTGAAGTTTTAAATGTTAGTGTATTAGTTTTCTATGTTGTATAAATAATCACACAAACATAGCAGCTTAACATATACACATTTTATTATCTCACAGTTTTCTTGGGGCAGGAGTGTGGGAAAGGCTAAGCAGGGTCCTCCTTCTTAGTGTCTGTAGTCATTGTGTTGATGCTGTGATGAAGATGTTGATTGAACTGAGTTCTCACCTAGAGACTTCTTTGGCAGAGAAATCCATTTCTAAGCACACTTCGGTTGTTGCCAGAATTAATTTTCTTTTCTTTTTTTTTTTTTTTGAGACAGATCCTCAAGCTGTCACTCTGGATAGAGTGCCATGGCATCACAGCTCACAGCAACCTCCAATTCCTGGGCTCAAGCGAGTTTCCTGCCTCTGCCTCCCAAGTAGCTGGGACGACAGGCGCCCGCCACAACGCCCGGCCATTTTTTGGTTGCAGCCGTCATTGTTGTTTGGCAGGCCCAGGCTGGATTTGAACCCGCCAGCTCAGGTGTACGTGGCTGGCACCTTAGCCTGTTAAGCCACAGGCGCTGAGCCCAGAATTAATTTTCTTATGGTTTTAGCAGTGAGGTTTCTTAGTCAGTTGGTCATCTAGAGGTAGTCTTGAGCTCTGAGGCTACTCTCAGGTCCTAGAGAGAACTTCCTGGTGTTCCTGGCCTCATAGTTGTTCTCAATATGACTACTTCATTAAGCCATCAAACAGAATCTCCAAATAAATCTTTTAGGCTTGGTGCCCGTAGCACTGTGGTTATGTCACTGGCCACATGCGCAGAGGGTGGTGGTTTGAACCTTGGCCAGCTAAAAAACAATGACAACTGCAACAAAAAAAAATAGCCAGGTGCTGTGGCGGGCACCTGTGGTCCCAACTACTTGGGAGGCTGAGGCAGGAGAATCGCTTGAGCCCAAGAGCTTGAGGTTGCTGTTAGCTGTGACACCATGGCACTCTACCAAGGGCAATGTAGTGAGAATGTCTCAAAAAAAAAAAAAAAAAATCTTTTAACAGGAAAGTCTTATATAATATAACATAATCATGAGAGTGATATCGTCTAACTTTTGCTATATTCTGTTGGTTAGAAGTAAGTCAGGACCCACCCATATTTGCGGAGAGGTATTTACATGAAGATGTTAATGCTGGAAAGGGGAATCAGGGTAGGAAGCTATCTTAGAGTTTGTCTGCTATACCTGTTTACCAAATAGCACATTTTATAAACCTACTTTTTCTTTAAAGCAATACATATGTTATTAATATAGGAGTATCAACAAATGGTGGGAATTACTGATGGTTTTATTGTTGTTTCATATTTCTTCCTTATTTCCTCCTACTTTCCCTCCTTGCAGTATTCTAGTTTTGAAATTTTTAATCAATAGTAGATGTTTTTTGTTTTGACTAAATTAATATTGCTTACTGCTCAGCCAAGTACTGTATTATGATTATTTTATTTCATGTTGAACTTTCAGTTTTTTCACTTTTCTTTAAAAGTTGCATATTTATTTGTATAATTTTTATTCATCTATTTTGTCTCCTCCATGGACCAACAGATATTTCAAGAGTCTTTTCTATCTCTCTAGATATACTAATTTATAATATAAATCAATTTTTATTATTTATTTATTTATATTTGAGGCAGAATCTCACTTTGTCACCCTTGTTGCTGTGGCATCGTTGCACAAAGCAACCTCCAACTCTTGGGCTCAAGCAATTCTGTTGCCTCAGCCTCCTGAGTAGCTGGGACCGTAGGCACCTATCACAAGGCCTGGCTATGTTTAAAGATAGGTCTCGCTCTTGTTCAGGCTGGTCTTGAACCTGTGAGCTCAGGGCAATCCACGCGCTTTGGTCTCCTAGAGTGCTAGGATTACAGGCATGAGCCACCTTGTCTGGCCTCATAAATCAGTTTTAAATTAAAGTAATTTATTTTGAGCTTAACAGTTTGTGAAATATAGGGAAATAAAAAGGTTTAGGAAGAATAATAAACTGAGCACATATATTCTCACTACCAGGTCAAGAAATTACACATTATAGTTATCCTAGAAATTCCTTTAAGATATCCTTTATTGGCTCGGTGCCTGTGGCTCAACGGGCTAAGGCGCCAGCCACGTACACCTGAGCTGGCGGGTTCGAATCCAGCCTGGGCCCTCCAAACAACAATGATGGCTGCAACCAAAAAATGTCCGGGCGTTGTGGCGGGCGCCTGTGGTCCCAGCTACATGGGAGGCAGAGGCAGGAGACTCGCTTGAGCCCAGGAATTGGAGGTTGCTGTGAGCTATAATGCCATAGCACTCTATCCAGGGTGACAGCTTGAGGCTCTGTCTCAAAAACAAACAAACAAAAAAAAACATATCCTTTATTGACATTCCCTTCCCCCCAGATAACTACAAGCCCATTTTATACGTTAGTCATTCTCTTGAGACCATTCCTTGACCAACCCTGCACTCTCTCTGCCCCATCTCCCCACATATATGTTCCTAGCTAATAAGTTGATTAATTTTGAAAAACTGAAAATCTCTACCACCTTTTTTTGTCTTAGTAGCCAGGGTAGCTAATCTACTTTAACAAATAATCTCCAGGTCTCAGTAGTTTTTTTCCTTTTTACAGTTTTTGGCCGGGGCGGGGTTTGAACCCACCACCTCTGGCATATGGGGTCGGCACCCTACTCATTTGAGCCACAGGTGCCACCCTCCAGGTTTCAGTAGTTTTAACACAAAGTTTATTTCTCATTCATGTCTTGTTTTGCTGTGAGTTGGAAAGTAGTGGTGGAGGGATAGTTTTTTCCATAGAGTCACTAAGGTACTCAGGCTCCTTTCATCTAGTGACTCTGCCACCCCTTGGGCACTCAGAGACTTTCACTGAGTGATTCTTCTGTATCTAGCTGGCCAATGTAAGGTCATGGAGGAGTGTGGTAGATTATGTGGAAAGTTTGATGGGCCAAGCTACGACACCATTTATATACATCACTTTTCTTCACGTTTCACTGGTGAGAACTGAGGCAAATGGCTGCATTTAACTGCAAGAAAGGAAGTGAGCATAGCATAGTGTGGAGTTTAGGCAGAAAAGAGAAATGGCTTGGTGAACAACAAGCCAAATCTCTGCCATAATATCTGTAAGCAGTATATTGTTTAGTTTTGAAAAATAGCAAGCATAAACCTGACTATGAAAGGACAGGTGCATATTTCTAGATATTCATCTAGGTATTAGATGAAGGCCCCTAGGAGAAGATAAGCCAAAGACAGCATTCCCTGAGTCCTTTTGGAGTAAGCCATTGGGAAAGTTTGTTACTGAGTCCAGAGAAACAAGGCTTACCACAGTCACAGCATCTGGCAGAGCTGCAGTGTTTGTTTATAGGGTACCATAGTAAAATATCTAGAAGACATATGACTGGGGAGTATACTGCCTTTTCTATCTAAGACAGATTTTAGTTACACAAACCTGAACAACATGGCTCAAAAATGGAAAAGATCTTCCTTTTTGTAATGAAAATATTTCAAATCAAACCACTCTCATCCCCAGACCCTCTTAATGAGTGAGCTTCATGGGTGAAGTAATCACAGAGGTCTTCAAGGAAAATGGAAGGATCACAGAATTTTGCTCTGATAATAAAAACTTGTAGGCTTGAAAATTGATTTTTCATTTTTCCAGGACTGTAAAGGACATTGGTTGTTGGCTTTTCTGCTCTAATTTTGATCTGTTGATTTTTGAGTTAGATTTTCTTATGTTATAACATTTTGTAGGTTAATTTCATAGTACTCATTCTATTTAAAATTAGCAGTGTGTTTCTCATTTACTTAGAATCCTATGACTTTTATGATAGAGATGGTTAATAGGAAATCATATTAGAAAATTATGGTTTGCCCAGAGTTGACCAACATACATTTTTATAATTCTACTATGTAATTGCTTTGTCAAACATGGAACTTTGCCTAAATGGAACTTTCCCCTTTGTCAGCTTATTGATACAGTTTCAAAGTTGGTCATCATTTTCTTTTTATTTTTTTGAGACAGTGCCTCAAGTTGTCGCCCTGGGTAGAGTGCCATGGCATCACAGCTCCCAGCAACTTCCAACTCCTGGGCTTAAGTGATTCTCTTGCCTCAGCCTCCCAAGTAGCTGGGACTACCGGCGCCTGCCATGACGCTCCACTATTTTTTGGTTGTAGTTGCCATTGTAATTTGGCTGGCCTGGGCTGGATTCGAACCCACCAGTTCTGGTGTATGTGGCTGGCACCTTAAGCCGCTTGAGCTACAGGCGCCAAGCCATCATTTTCTTTTAATTTCAAAATGTTAAGGGGAAGTACAAATGTTTTTGTTACATGGATACCTTTTATAATGCTTAAGTTGGGACTTTTAGTTTTGCTCATCAGGCAAATAGTGTTCATTATACCTGGTAGGTAAGATTCCCCATCTCCTTCCCCCAAAGTTGGTTATTCTTATACATTTATATTTATGTACTATGAAATAGCTCCATAATTGTAGCTTTTAACTTAATGTTTTTTAATCTTACATTTTAATAAGATGGTTATCAACAATATTTAAAACTGAAGAAGAAAGCAAATTCTTTTCTTTTTGTATACTGCCTTTGTCATTTATTATTCATATATGCAAAGTTTTACATATTTGCAGTTATAGTTTACATGCCTTTTGTTATCTTTTGTACCTTCTACAAGCATATCAAATTTGTCTCTTCTTGCTTTCTTTGAGTTTTCTAATGTTACCATTTATTGCATCATGTTGATTGGCCTTACCTTAATAAAGCTATTGTTTTGAGTTTGGCCTATTTTCAGTTTTGTGTATTGTTTTACTGTATATTAAAAAGAAATTGAAATGATTGTGTTTATTCATGTAATTTTTTCTTTTGTTGCATTATGTTCTTGTTTTTATTTTTACTTATATTAGAATATAGTTAAGGTGGATTTTTTTTTTTTTTTTGAGGTTAGGGCTTTGCTCTGTTGCCCAGGATGTATGTCTGATCATAGCTCACTGCAACCTCAAACTCCTGGACTTAAATGGGCTGCTGGGCTTAAGTGCCACATTTCAAATAGCTGGACTACAGGCTCATACCACCATGCCTGGCTGATTTTCCTCTTTTTTTGTGGAGATGTGATCTTGCTATTTTGGTCAGGCTGTCCTTGACTCCTGGCCCCAAGCTATCTCCCCACTTTGCCCTCCCAAAGTGCTAGGATTTCAAGAGTGAGCCATAGTGCCAGGCTAGGTATTCTCAATAGAGTTTATCATTGGTCAGAAGGACAGCTTAGGGCTAATGCTGATTTAAAATTTTTTTTCTTTGTGACTTAATTCTGGGGTCCCTTCTGTTTTATTATTAGTAGCAGAGTTTAGTTATATTCCTCTAACATACTTGTTTTAATTTTCTTTTGGTTGAAGAAGTATTTTAGTAAAAATTCCATATACTTCAGAAAGAAGCACATACTTATGCAGTTCAGCAAGATGAATTCCTCTTAGTATGGTTACACATCTAGTCAATTGGAAATAGTAAAAAATACCTCTCATTAAGTATACAGGTCTGATGTCGGATTGTATTTGTGTTTGAAATATGTAATCCCTGATCCTTGTATCAACTAAAGACTAAATTTAGGCAGAGGATTTACTTTGAGTTTTACTCTATCTTCTTCTCTTTGCTTGTATAATTTCTGATCTTTGTATTAGTGGTGGCAACATGTATTTTTATAGCACTTTACAATTTATAGAAACTTTCATATCCATTTGATCTTCAAAATGGCCCTTTTGACATAGGAATACATTTAATGAAAGAAGTGCAAGACTGTACATTGAAAACTGAAAACATGTGGCACAAAATAGAAGATGTAAGTAACTGGAAAGATATTTTATGTTCCTGGATTGGAGTCTCAATAGTAGTAAGATGGCAGTTCTCCCATCTAAATTGATGTATAGAGTCAATGTAACTCTATCAAAACTCTAGTTGCCTTTTTTTCCCTTTTTCATCTCCTTCCCTCCCTCCTTTCCTCCCACCTTCCCTCCCCCTTCCCTCTAACCTCCCTCCCTTCCCTCCCCCATTTCCTTTCCCTTCCCTTCTCTCTCATCTCTTCCTCCTTCCCCTCCCTCCCCTCCCTGTGCCCCTTCCCTCCTTCCTTCCCTCCTTTTCCTTCTTTGCAGAAAGTGATAAACTCATTCTAAAATTTTTCTAGAAATACATCAGACCCATAATAGCCAAACAATCTTGAAGAAGAACAGTCAGAGGACTCAACTTTTCTCAGTTTTAAAACTGATTATAAAGCCATGTTAATCAAGATAGTGTGGTATAGGCATAGACATGTCGAACAATGAAATAGAATTTAGTATCCAGGAATTAATTCTTATAGTCAGTTGATATTTGACAAGTGTGGCAAGATGATTCGATACATGAAAGAATGATCTTTTCAAGAAGTGCTGCTGGGACAAATAGATATATCCAGATGCAAAAGAATGAAATTGGATTCCTGTTTCACATCATGTCAAAATATTAACTTGAAATGGATCATAGACCTAACTATAAGAGGTGAAACTTCTTAGAAGAAAACACAAGAATAGATCTTTATGACCTTGAAGAAGGTATTGGTTTCTCGGATATGATACCAAAAGATAGATAAATTGGGCTTCTCAAAAACTTTTGTGCTTCACAGAACATATTAAGGAATAAGTACCTTCTCTCTGCTCTCTTTACCACTTTTATTTTTCCCATTGTTCACTTTTATAGTGCTATATAAATAGTGCTTTGCGAATTCTCAGTACTGGTTGAAAAGGGAAAAGTTAAAAGCATACATAGTATTTTATTTTATAAAACTTTTCTAATTTTATAATAGAACCTCTTCTATATTAATTGCATTTAAAAAAATCATATGAGCCAGGCTTGATGGTGTGTGCCTGTAGTCTCAGCTACTTGTGCTCTGGAGGAGCTAAGGTGGGAGAATCCCTGGAGCCTAGGAAGTTGAGTATAGGCCGGGCAACATAGGGAGACACCTTGTCTCCAAAAAATTAAAAAATTATATCCTTATTGGTCATTCTGGTACTTTTTGTTTTCTACTTTATTTTGCACTTTTAAGTCTGTCCTTTTTTCAGCAGTAATTTTCTCTTTCCCTTTTATCCTTTGCTTGTATGTTCATACATCTCTGAAATACGTTAAAAGGCATAGGAAAAGAAGACTATTTGAATGGTATTGGAAAATGGTTTGCATCTCAGGGCATATTGAGAACACAGTTACTAATGAGAGTCCATCTTCCTAATTTTGGTTCTGTGCAATTGATAAAATAGTATTAACAAGAAGTGTCAAACATAAACCCACTA
Organism: Arctocebus calabarensis; assembly: GCA_963573935.1. Classification (NCBI taxonomy): domain Eukaryota; kingdom Metazoa; phylum Chordata; class Mammalia; order Primates; family Lorisidae; genus Arctocebus; species Arctocebus calabarensis. The sequence goes on along the minus strand of CAUYON010085915.1, from coordinate 11,354 downwards.
ATGTTCATTTATAGAATAATATGTTTTTCAACGAAAGAAGTGCAACGACTGGCCTGTCGTTTTATGAAGAGAGGAAGGAGAATACATTTTTATTGAAGATGTGAGAACAGTGTGTGTTCAGAATTATAAGACAAAAAATTTTCAGTAATTCTTAGTATAGGTGAATATAGAAGTAGAATGAGTGATTATACAGGTTCTCTTTTTATAAGCATTATGCTTTGTAAAATATGAGTTTAGGTTAACCATTATAGGTTTGATCACTCTTTTGAGATTTAGTTTGTATTTAGCATCTGCCTTTCCTTGTTCTGTCAGATCTCAGTTTTGCCACATGTATTTTGTTTTTCCATATACTTTGTCTCAACTTCTGGATGTACCTTTTATTTTTCTATATCTTCTGTTAATGATTTATTCATTTTAATGTAATGGTCTTATTTAGATATTTGTAAGATTTATATCTTTTTATTTTTTGTAGAGAGGGGTTCTCACTGTGTTGCCCAGACCAGCCTGGTCAGGGTTGATGTCTTTAACCTAATCACAATCCCTTCCTCCTTCCTTCTATCCCCAGGCCTTTTCCCTTCCTATTTCCCTCTCCCTTTGCCCTTTGGTCCAGAAATTGGGGCCCTTCTCTTCCTTGCCCTTAATTTTTATTTCTTTTCTTTTGTTAACTAATTTTGTGACAAATTATTCATAATCTTTATTTTTCTTTTCTTTTCTTTTTTTTTTTGAGGCAGAGTCTCACTCCACTCTCAGTAGAGTGGTGAGGTTGCTGTCACAGCAGCCTCAAACTCTCGAGCTTAAGCAATTCTCTTGCCTCAGCCTTCTAAGTATCTGGGACTACAGGCACCTGCCATAACACCCAGCTATGTTTTTTGTTGTTGTAGTTGTCATTGTTGTTTGGTAGGCCCGGGCTGGATTTGAACCCGCCAGCTCCTGTGTATGTGGCCAGTGCTAACTTCTGAGCTACAGGCGCTGAGCCATAATCTTTATTTCTAATATATATAAAACTATTGGTATTCTTCAGAGCTTTGTTTATCTCTGCCTTTCTTTTCTTCTTCAAATAAAGATTTTTTCTTTTTTTTTTAATTAAAAAAAAATTTTGTTGGGGGCTCAGCGCCTGTGGCTCAAGCTGCTAAGGCACCAGCCACATACACCTGAGCTGGCAGGTTTGAATCCAGCCTGGGCCCACTAAACAACAATGATAGCTGTAAGCAAAAAATAGCTGGTGGGTGTTATGGCGGGCGCCTGTAGTCCCAACTACTTGGGAGGCCAAGGCAGGAGATTTTGCTTGAGCCCAGGAGTTGGAGGTTGCTATGAGCTGTGATGCCACGACACTCTAGCTAGGGCGGCAGCTTGAGGCTCTGTCTCGGAAAAAAAAAAAAAGAGAGAGAGAATCACTTAAGCCCAAGAGTTGGTGGTTGCTGTGAGTTGTGACACCATTGTAAGCTGTGACGCCATGGCACTCTACTGGGGGTGATACAAACTCTCTCTCTCAAAAAAAAATTTTTTTTTGGTAGAAATGGGGTCTCAGGGTCTTGCTGTATTGCCCGGTCTTGTCTCAAACTCTGGCCCTCAAGTGATCTTCCTGGCTTTCCTCCCAAAGTGCTTGCAGGCATGAGCCACTGTGTTTGGCCAAGACCGAGATTTTATCGCAATTCCTAGTTCCTATACCTTAATCTTCACCTTATTCATCTGTCTTTCTCAATCTGTTACTTTGCCCCCAATATTTTATTATTAATATTTTTAAACATACAGAAAAGTTGAAAGAGTTATGCTGTGAATATCCATGTACTTAATATCTAGACATCTGGATGACATCCTTTTTTAGTTTTCGAGATAGGCTCTCATACTTTTTCTTGGGTAAAGTGCAGTAGCATTGTTATAGCTCACTGTAATGTCAAACTCCTGGGCTCAAGCGAAATCTCCTGCCTTGGGCTCCCAAAGTGCTAGGATTATAGGTATAATCCTCTGTACCTGGGTTGGATTCCATCATTTTATCTTTTATTGTTTTTGTTTTTGGTGTTGTATTTATTAATAAGTAGCAGATATCAGTATACTTCAGCCCCAGATATTTTTGCATGTACACCATTGACATAATTGTTTAATATTTGTGTATAGGACCTTTTTCTTTTGAGGTAAAATGTACATAGAATGATATGTACATTTTTTAAGTATACCATTTAATGATCTATGTTCTGTTTCCTTTTAAGTCACTTGTGCTCTGTTACAGGGATTGACAATCACTGTAAGGCTGAACTCCTAAAACTTGTGTATTCATCTGGATTTTCAAAAATAGACTTTGAAAACCATGAAGTACCTTAAAAATTTCTTCTTTTTTCTTAGAACTGGGTGTGGTGGCTCCTTCCTTTAATCCCAGCTACTTGGGAGGCTGAAGTGGGAGAATCACTTGAGCCCAAGAGTTTGAGGCTGCAGTGATCTGGGTTTACAGGGTCAGACCCCATTTCTTAAAAAAACCAAAACAAGGATGGCACTTGTGGCTCAAATGAGTAGGGCACTGGCCAAATACCTATTGTTTCAGACATTTACTATACAAAAAACTCATTGGAGAAGAGAAACCTTTAGCAATGTATTTGTTTTGGAAGCCTTATATTCCACAACATCCTGAAGGTTCTTCCCTTCTTTCCCTTAAGTAGACGAACACTTAATGACAACCTGATACTGTCTGGGTAATACTTGCAGTATTTGTACTTAACAATTGATGTAAAGATTTAGCTCTTTAACTTGTTTGATACTACTAAGGAAAAGTTGGAAGAGGTTAACATGGCTCCTGAAAAAAAATGTTCTTGATGAAACTTTACTGGGATAGAAATGTCCAGAAAGTCCTTTAGGATCAGAAGGGAGAGAATCTATTTTTTTTTTTTTGAGACAGAGCCTCAAGCCTGGATAGAGCCTCAAGCCTGTGCTATGGCATCACAGCTTGCAGCAACCTCCAATTCCTGGGCTCAAGCGAGTCTCTTGCCTTGGCCTCCTAAGTAGCTGGGACTACAGGCGCCCACCACAACGCCCGGCCATTTTTTGGTTGCAGCTGTCGTTGTTTGGCGGGTTCGGGCTGGATTCGAACCTGCCAGCTCAGGTGTATGTGGCTGGTGCCTTAGCAGCTTGAGCCAGCTCAGGTGTATGTGGCTGGCGCCTTAGCCCGCTGAGCCACAGGTGCCGAGCCGGGAGAGAATCTATTTAATCTTGCCATTGAGTCTGTATCTTTATTACCATTTTGTGGAGAAGTAGTTTTGCATTGGCTGTGCTAAGAATCTTACTTCTTTTAAAATTTCCCCCGAACCCACCAGCTCAGGTGTATGTGGCTGGCATCTCAGCCCATAGGAAAGAAATTTTTTAACAGAAAATCTGTGGGCCAGGAGTATCCTGGTGGTCTGAGATGTAGACAGTGTTAGTTGAGAAAGAAGGTGGTTTCCATTAGTTATCTCAGTTGTGTAGCATATCTTGCCTAATTTGGGTGTGATCTGTTTAGGGACCAGTTTATTCTTTGATCTTTGGATCTTAATGTTTTTATATTTTATTGTTAAAGATATCTCTGCTTCCTTAATGCTGTTGAGATTTTAGAGAGGAAGAAAATATGTGTTCAGAATTCTATCCTAACAAAAATGTTAAATTATTGATACAGTTCCAGCCAAATCAATTTTTTCTTCTATAATTATTTTTATGTATCTGGAATTAGAAAATGCCTATGTTTTTGTCTCCTGCTTCTGTGAAATACCTTTCACTATGTCCTTGGAAAACTGGCTGAAGGACAAATACTGGATGATACTACAATGTGTTAGTTAAATTGTCACTCTAGTCTGAAAAGGAACTTTATATTGCATGTTTTTTCTTAGTAGGTGGCTAATATTTGTGTATACACCATTACTGTTAAGTAAGTGAATGATTTTTTAAAATTATGCTTAAGCTGAAGATGATTAGAGACTTCTCTTCTGAGAAAACTCTTCTGTACTTCTCAGGAATTGTCCTGATTTGTGGCTGGGATTTATTAGCTGCTACTTTCAGATGTTTGTTTCCATTTAAATGAATTATTTTCTTAATGATCCAGATATATTTTCTATGGTCAAGAAATAAATCATCATCCATCTTTATTCTGGTTGACAGATATAGCAAGCTAGCTCTGGAGAATGAGAAATGATGTTAGGTAAGTTGAGAATGGCCTCATTTTCATTGGAGAAAACTTTTTGGTAAAAGTGAGTCTGCTTTATTTCTTCTGAATCAAGTAAATTCCAGTATATTAAAGTCACTTATGGTCTTACTATAGCCAATTCTGTTAGTGCAGACTTGAAAACTCCTTTGTGACTAACACTACAAAGAAATTTTGCCAGTTTATTTTGTTAAAACCAGGAAATATTTTTTTAAGTTACTGCTGTTTAGTTAAATGAATTCTACTTCTCAGCAATGTGTATATAAAATAGGGAGGTCATGCAGTTTCACATGCATTCACTCATGGGAATCTTTAATCTCAAATTCCATGTGTATGAAAAGTTAGGTCAGTGGTTCTCAACCAGTGGGTCCCCACCCCTTTGGGGGGTCGAACGACCCTTTCACAGGGGTTGCCTAAATATATCCTGCATATCAGATGTTTACATTACAATTCATAACAGTAGCAAAATTACCGTTAGGAAGTAGCAATGAAAATAATTTAATGGTTGGGGGTCACCACAAGACCAGGAATTGTATTAAAGGGTCAATGGCATTAGGAAGGTTGAAAACCACTGGGTTAGGTGGTCTTAATCTCCCTTATTTTTATTTTTTTTTTATTTTTGTAGAGACAGAGTCTTAACTTTATCGCCCTTGGTAGAGTGCCGTGGCATCACACAGCTCACAGCAAACTCCAACTCCAGGGCTTAGACGATTCTCTTGCCTCAGCCTCCTGAGTAGCTGGGACTACAGGCGCCCACCACAACGCCCTGCTATTTTTCTGTTTTGCAGTTCGGCGAGGCCAGGTTTGAACCCGCCACCTTCAGTATACGAGGCCGGCACCCTACTTGATAAGCCACAGGAGCCGTCCTAATCTTCCTTATTATTTAATCCTGGCAAATGAATTTCTCCCCTCCTTTCTCCTCCTTCCACTCCCCTCCCTCTTCTCTTTTCTCTCCTTTCCTCTCCTTCCTTTCCTCTTCTCATTCACTCTCCTTCCTTCCTTCCGTCCTTCCTTTCTTCCTTCCTCTCTCCCTCCCTCCCTCCCCCCCCCCCCCTTTCCCTCTCTTTTCTCTCTTTCTATTATTTTGTCGCCCTGGGTAGAGTGTAGTGGCATCATAGCTCACAGCAACTTCCAACTCCTGGGCTTGAGTGATTGATTCTTTTGCCTCAGCCTCCTGAGTAGCTGGGACTACAGGTTCCTGCTGCCACAACACTGGCTATTTTATTGTTGCAGTTCCCACTGTTGTTCTAGCTGGCTGGAGCCAGGTTCGAATCCACCGTCCTTGGTATATGGGGCCGGCGCCATACGCACTGAGTTACAGGTGCCGCCATCTCTTTCTTTCTTTTTTCTTTTTTTGTAGAGACAGAGTCTCACTTTATCGCTCTCAGTAGAGTGCCATGGCATCACACAGCTCACAGCAACCTCCAACTCCTGGGCTTAGGCAATTCTGTTGCCTCAGCCTCCTGAGTAGCTGGGACTACAGGGCCTGCCATAATGTCCGGCTATATTTCTTTTTTGCAGTTCGGCGAGGCTGGGTTTGAACCTGCCACCTTTGGTATATGGGGCCGGCACCCTACTCCATGAACCACAGGAGCCGCCCTCTTTCTTTCTTTCTTTTTTTTTTAGAGACAGAGTCTCACTTTGTTGCCCTTGGTAGAGTGCTATGGCGTCACAGCTCACAGCAACCTCTAGCTCCTGGGCTTAGACCATTCTCTTGTCTCAGTCAACCGAGTAACTGGGACTACATGCGCCTGACACAACGCACGGCTGTTTTTTTTTTGTTGTTGTTGTTGTTTTTTGCAGTTTGGATGAGGCCGGGGCCGGGGCTGGGCTTGAACCCACCACCCTTGGTATATGGGGCTGGTGCCCTACCCACTGAGTCACAGGTGCCACCCATCTCTCTTTTTCTTTAAAAAATTTTAATACAGCACCTATGGCTCAGTGGGTAGGGCACCAGCCCCATATACCGAGGGTGGCGGGTTCAAACTCGGCCCTGGCCAAACTGTAACAACAACAACAAAAATAGCGGGGCGTTGTGGCGGGTGCCTGTAGTCCTAGCTACTGGGAGGCTGAGGCAAGAGAATCGCTTGAGCCCAGGAGTTTGAGGTTGCTGTGAGCTGTGACGCCATGGCATTCTACCAAGGGTGACATAGTGAAATTCTGTCTCTGACAACAATAACAAAAATTTAATACAGATTAACCTCTCTTTTTAATTGAGACAGTGTCTTGCCCTGTTGCCTGGGCTAGATAGAGCACAATGGCATCCTTGTAGGTCACTGTAGCCTCAAATTCCCAGGCTTAAGTGATTCTCCTGCATTGGCCTTCTGAAGTGACCGGACTATAGGTATAAGCCACCCTGTCTGGCTGCTTCTCTCTTGTAAAAACAGGTCTACTTAATAGATCCATAGATGTAATTCTTTTTTTTTGTGACAGAGTCTTAATATGTTGCCTTCAGTAGAGTGCTGTGGCGTCACAGCTCGTAGCATCCTCAAACTCTTGCGCTTAAGCAGTTCTCTTGCGTCAGCCTCCCAATTAGCGGGGACTGTAGGTGCCCTCCACAAGGCCCTACTATTTTTTTTGTTGTTGTTGTTGCAGTTGTCATTGTTTTTAGCTGGCCCAGGCTAGGTTTGAACCTGCCAGCCTCTGTGTATGTGGCTGGCGCCCTACCCACTGAGCTACAGGTGCCACTGCTAAATTATTTTTTTCCAAGAAAATATATTTATTTTGTATTTATCGGCAGCCCCCCATACCAGAATAGATCAAGAGTGAGATATATCCTGAACATTCAGCTGTATCACTTTTGTTCATCAGTATATCTTCAGCACCTCCTTTAGCACCTGACGGTCGCAGGCACTCAGCTGTTTGTAACATGGACAGTGTTGGTTATTGTTAGTGGCAGAATAATATAAACCTTCATTCGTTCTTGTTTTGTGGTTTAGTTGGAATTGTTTTTAAATTTTTCTAAAAAGTAAAGTTACTTTTGTAACTTTACGGCTCACCTTAAAACCTCTTGAACAGGTTATTCCAAAACTTAAGGCTGAATGACTTTTCTGAAAATGTCTTTCACTCTGGGATGAAAATAGATTTTAGAAACAGCTGTAGTAATTTTATTTTATTTGAGACAGAGCCTCAAGCTGTCACCCTGGATAGAGTGCTATGGCATCATAGCTCACAGCAACCTCCAACACCTGGGCTCAAGCGAGTCTCTTGCCTCCGCCTCCCAAGTAGCTGGGACCACAGGCGCCCGCCACAATGCCCGGACATTTTTTGGTTGCAGCCGTTATTGTTGTTTGGCAGGTCCGGGCTGGTTTCGAACCCGCCAGCTCAGGTGTACGTGGCTGGCGCCTTAGCCCGCTGAGCCACAGGTGCCGAGCCAGCTGTAGTAATTTTAAATTATTACATAGAATTACTGCTGACTGCACTTTTCTGAGACTACTGTTATAACACACTCTCACAGGTTGCTATGGGTAGCATAGTAAAAAGAGTTAACTTTAGTAATTAGTATAAATTTAACTATTCCAAAGTATATTGGACTAATTTGGTAATGGGCAAAAGCATTTGGTGACTAGTTTCTCTAAGGAGAAATATATAGTTGCTCTGGAAGTTGCCCACCCAAGGGACTGTAACAAACTGGACAATATATGGAGGTGGTCAACCCAAGAAACCAGGCCTATTGTACTGATCTGTACATGTGGTGCATATCTGGTCTATGAAAATTAGGTCAACTTAAGATGGTCAATGTAGGGAGGTGGTCAACTATGGAGGTTCTACTATATGTATGTATATAAATGAGCATTGAAACCACATAAGGGGAACATCCTAAATCATTCTGTTTTTGTTTATTTTAGGCCAAAATACAGTGATATCACTTTCAGAGTTAAAAGACTATTAAGAACACAAGATGGGGACTCCTGGTTCTGGAAGAAAAAGAACACCTGTGAAAGACCGATTTTCTGCAGAAGATGAGGCTTTGAGTAACATTGCCAGAGAGGTATGTCTGGTAAATTCCCTCTCAATGCTGAATTGCATGGATAAGAGCCTTATAAAAATGCTAAGATGCTAAGATGAGGTACAGGTATTAATGCATTGTGCTAGATTCAGAATGTTTACTACGAGCAAGATGTTATGGCTGGCCTCTAAAACGTTGTATTACTATAAAAAGCACTTGAATATTAAGTGAAATGAAATACAGAGATGAATCCCTAACCCAAACATTTTATTTGGGACAAGAGAATTGTAATTGCATGCACACAGACTAGGGTGGTCTTTGATATGTCCAAAGAAAAAATTGGGGATTTTATTAGAATAAAAATGTTATATATTGTTTTGAAGGGAACTCCATGGAGGGTTTTACACAGATTTCTATAAGGGAGGAAAATGTCAGTACCTTTTAGGCTCCTTTTTTGTTGTTATTTTTGTTTTTTTGAGACAAGATCTTGCTGTGTCTTGTTGTGTCACCCAGGCTAGAATGCAAGGGCATCATTATAGCTCACTGCAAGTTCAAACTCCTGAACTCAAGGGATCCACTTGTCTCAGCCTCCTGAGTGCCTAGGCCTACATCTCTGTGCCACGACATCTGGCTAGTTTTTCTATTTTTTTTTTTTTTTTGAGACGGAGCCTCATGCTGTCACCCTGGGTAGAGTGCTGTGGCATCACATTTCACAGCAACCTCCAATTCCTGAGCTCAAGCAAGTCTCCTGCCTCCACCTACCAAGTAACTGGGACTACAGGTGCCTGCCACAATGCCTGGACATCATCATCATTATTATTATTATTATTTTTGGTTGCAGCTGTCGTTGTTTGGCAGGCCCAGGCTGGATTTGAACCCGCCAGCTCAGGTATACGTGGCTGGCGCCTTAGCCCGTTGAGCCACAGGTGCTGAGCTGAATTTTTCTATTTTTTGTAGAGACTGGATCTTGCTCTTGGTCAGGATGGTCTTGAATTCCTGGCCTCAAACAATCCTCCCACCTTAGCTTCCCAAAGTGCTAGGAGTATAGACATGAGCCACTATGTTGGCCTCTTGTAGGTTCCTTTCGTACTGTTACTAAGTACTTTTTTTTTTTTTTTTTTTGGCCGGGGCCGGGTTTGAACCCAGCACCTCCAGTATATGGGGCCGTCATCCTATTCCTTTGAGCTACTACTTAGAGGCTGAGGTAGAAGATCGCTTGAGCCCAGGAGTATGAGGTTGTTGTAAGTTGGGGTAGGCCATGGCACTCTAGCCCAGGCAATGGAGCAAAGTTGTCACAAAAAAACAAAATGAAACAAACAAACAGTAAAACCCACCACACACGCAGCTTGGGGATTAGACTTGTGTTCTAGACCTGCCTTTGCCGTTAGCTGTGTGACCTTGAGAAATCACTTAACTCATCTGAAATTAGTTTTTTAATTAATAAAATGGAGATACTAACATTTAAAAAAAAAAATAGAGAAATGGGCTCTTGCTGTGTTGTTCAGGCTGGACTGCAGTAGCTATTCATAGACATGATCCTACTACTGGTCAGCATGGGAGTTTTAACCTCCTCCATTTCCAAACTGGGACAGTTCACTCCTACTTAAGCAATTTGGTGGTTCCTTGCTCTTGGAAGGTCACTATCTTTATGCTGAACTTAGTGTTGACACTTAATGGACATAGCTTGCTATAGCCCAAAACTCCAGGGCTCAAACAGTCCTGCTGCATCAGCCTTCCCAGTAGCTGGGATTACAGGGGTTAGCTACTTAATTGTACCTGGCTTTTAAAAATTTTTCTTCAGGCTCAGTGCCTGTGCCTCAACGGGCTAAGGCACCAGCCACATACACCTGAGCTGGCGGCCCGCCAAACAACAATGATGGCTACAATCAAAAAATGGCCAGACGTTGTGGTGGGTGCCTGTAGTCCCAGCTACTTGGGAGGCGGAGGCAGGGGACTCGCTTGAGCCCAGGAATTGGAGGTTACTGTGAACTGTGATGCCACAGCACTCTACCTAGGGTGACAGCTTGAGTCTCTGTCTCAAAAAAAAAAAAAAAATTTTTTTTTCTTCATGTGATGCACCCTTTAAAAAGTTGGGTAGGATTCTAACACCTAATGCTTGTTAATGGCGTACTGTATGGCAAAGACTGTTCTAATCATCTTTTTTATTTTTTACATATACATGTGTTATTAGTTTCCACTTTTTGCCTTCACAGAATTAAAAAATTAAAAATTTAATAACAATAACAATGTTTAAGATAACGACTAGAAAGAGAAACCTCATAAAGAATGAACAAAGATAAATACATTCAGAAAAGAAATCAGATGATTGCTGCATCTATTATTAAGCAATAATAATAGTAATAATGCAAAGACAGTAACATTCACATTGTCAGATAAGAGTATGTCTATTATAGAATGCTTTGACTCTGAGGCTCAGTATAGAGTCTATCAGTTGCCTTTTTTTTTTCCAAAGTTTCAAAAAATAGTCATCTAATATTTATAAATAAAAGTCAAAGATAATTTCAAAAACCAGATCATGCCAAATCTTCTTTTTTTTGAGTCCAAATTCTTTATTTTTCTTTTTTCTTTTTTAAATACATGTATTTTATTATTCTTCATTACATTATTTCCCCCCCACCCCCCAGTGGTAAGACAGAATTTATTTACAGAAAAGAATACAGAAAACACTAAAGCTCCTGGTAGAGGGAGAGAACACCTGTGAAAGACCGATTTTCTGCAGAAGAAAATCGTTTCTCTCCATTTCTCTCCTGGTCTTTCCCCGTCTCCTCCTTTAGGCCTTTAGTCTCAGGGTATATATAGGAGTATGGGTTCCTTGGCCAGGAAGCGAATGAATACAGTCCCTTCTGCCGGGAGGCAAGGTGAATGAATGTATCAATGAATGGATACAGTTCATTCATGGAAATGAGGCTTAGGAAATTCACAAGAAATTGACCTAGGCATAGGAAATGGGGGTTCCACATTTAGTCCAAAGTGAAGGAGACACCAAGGCACAGGTGTCTCCTCGGCAGTTGTCCAGCCTTTTTGGCTATTGGAGCCTCTGGTAGGGGTTGGAGGTCCCCCTCCTTGCCTGTCATCCAGCCCGCTGGCTCTTCAGCTGGCTGCCGCAGAACCGACACCGCCAAGGAGGAGGCGGCAGGTCTGCCAGCTCCACTGAGCTGGCTAGGGCACCAAATGTCCTGCATCAATTCTCCCTCTCCGAGTAGAAACTCTAACTGCTGTTAGGGA
>CAUYON010085911.1:0-32123 GCA_963573935.1 Arctocebus calabarensis | reverse complement strand
AGGAATTTGTAAACTTAACTTCCTAGAACTTGGAAGTTTCCAAGTTCTGTGAAATACTGTAGTTAGGTGGGGGCTGGAATAGCATCTCCCGCTTGATTCAAACTGGCCAATGAGAAGGGTACCTGTGGGGTGGAACTTTTTGACTGTCGATAAAAAGGGAAAGATCAAGCCAGTCGGGGAGCGTGGCCATTTGGAATTCTTTACTTTTTATTTATTTATTTTTTTTAGCTAAATATTTAACAGGTTTAATTATAAATCTAACATAAGTTGGGGTATGGATCTGAGTGGAACAACTCTGGAATTGTTCTCAGAGTGGAGAATCTGATTTGGGTTTAAACTATAAAGTTCATGCTCCAAAGTGGAGACACAAATGGTCCCCAGGTCTCCTCCATGCCTCTCTTCCTCTGTGCTCTGATGCTGTTCCTATCTCCAGAAACAGTCTTACTTGGACTTTAATGCCACATACCTCTTGGAGATCTTTCCTCCTCAACCCCCTTCTACCCCTCTAGACGTCCACATGTGGTTGATCAGATTCTGCAGTGCTATTCTGCCTAACTTTGAACTTACCTCCTCAGGGATTATCTGCTTTTAACATGTATTTTATTATTCTTCATTACATTATTCTCCCCCACCCCCTGGTGGTAAGACAGAATTTATTTACAGAAAAGAATACAAAAAACACTAAAGCTCCTGGTAGAGGGAGAGAATTCTAGTGGGGAGAGAGAAGCTCTCTCCATTTCTCTCCCGATCTTTCCCCATCTCCTTCTTTAGGCCTTTAGTTTTCAGGGTATATATAGGTGTATGGGTTCCTTGGCCAGGAAAGGAATGAATACAGTCCCTTCCGCCAGGGGCAAGGTGAATGAATGTATCAATGAATGGATACAGTCCATTCATGGAATTGAGGGCTAGGAAATTCACAAGAAATTGACCTAGGCATAGGAAATGGAGGTTCCACATTTAGTCCTAAGTGTGAAGTGAAGGAGACACCAAGGCACAGGTGTCTCCTCAGCAGTTGTCCAAGGAGGCAACAAATTTCAACCCACTATGGAGAAAATTGTTTTTCACAAAGGAAGACAGGAAGGAAGTAATAAAGAAATCAAATAACATGGCAGCAGTAAGTCCTTCCCTATCCGTAATAATATTGGATGTGAATGGACTAAACCCTTTAATCAAAAGACATAGAGTGGCTGAATGTGTAAAAAAACAACAGGCAACTTTCTATTGTCTGTAAAAAACGCATTTCACCTATAAAGAAACACACAGCCTGAAAATAAAGGGATAGAAAAGGATATTCCATCCAAGTGGAAACCAAAAAGAGCAGGAGTTGCGATACTTTTATCAGATAAAACAGGGTGAATAGACGTTTCTCAAAAGAAGACATACAAATGGCCAACACACACATGAAAAAAGGCTCAACATCATTAGTCATCACAGACATGCAAATCAAAACTGCAATGACATATCATCTCACCCCAGTTAAAATGGCTTTTATCAAAAAGACAGGAAATGAATGCTGACGAGGATGTGGAGAAAGGGGAACCCCTGTATACTGTGGGAATGTAAATTTGTGTAACCACTATGGAAAATAGTATGGAGGTTCCTCATAAAACTAAAAATGGAACTACCACATGACCCAGCAATTTCACTGCTTGTTATATACACAAAGGCTGGGAATTCAGTATACCAAAAAGATATTTTCATTCTCATGTTATTGAAGCACTATTCACAATAGCTATGATTTAGCATTAACCTCTGTGTTCATCATGAGATGAATGGGTAAAGAAACTGTGGTCCATATATACAATGGAGCCACAAAATATATACTCTAGCCACAAAAAGAACAAAATTCTGCCATTCGCAACAACATGGATGGAACTGGAGAACATTATGTTAAGTGAAACAAGCCAAGCACAGAAGGACAAATCTCATATGGTCTTACATGTTGGCACTAAATATTAAAAAAAAACAATAAATCTCATGGAGATGGTTATTAGTGGCTGGGAAGGGTAGTGGGAGGTGTGGATAGAGTGGGAATTGTTAATGGGTGTAAAACATATAATTAGAATAAACATTTGATAGCACAACAAAGTCACTATAATCAACAATAAATTGGGGTGTACTTTAAATCTATTTTTTTTTTTTTTTTTAGAGATGGGGGTCTTGTTCTTGTTCAGGCTGGTCTCCAACTTCTGAGCTCAAGTAATCCACCCACCTTGGCTTCCCAGAGTGGTAGGATTACAGGCATGAGCCACTGTATCCAACCTACTTTAAAATAACTAAAAGGCTTGGCACCTGTAGCTCAGCAGCTAGGGCGCCAGCCACATACACTGGGGCTGGAGGGTTCGAACTCGGCCCAGGCCTGCTAAACAACAATAACAACTAAAATAGCTGGGTGTTGTGGAGGGTGCCTGTAGTCCCAGCTACTTGGGAGGCTGAGGCAAGATAATTGCTTAAGCCCAAGAGTTTGAGGTTGCTGTGAGCTGTGACACCATGGCACTTTAATAAGGGCGACATAGTCAGACTCTGTCTCAAATAAAATAAAATAAAATAACTAAAAGAGTAGAATTTGAATGTTCCTAACTCAAAGAAATGATAACTACCTGAGATAATAGATACCCCAATTCATAATCAATATGAATTAATTCATATCATATGCCTGTATCAAAACATCACATGTACCCTATAACCATCTACAACTATTACATACCCATAATAATTATAAAACCTTCACCAGGTGATATCACTGTACATTCAGGTTTAAAAACTATTGCCCTGGCTCAGCGCCTGTAGCTCAGTGGCTAGGCCGCTGGCCGGGTATACTGGGGCTGACGGGTTCGAACCCGGCCTAGGGCCTGCCAAACAACAATGACAACTACAACAACAACAAAAAATAGCCAGGCTTTGTGTCGGGCGCCTGTAGTCCCAGCTACTTGGGAGGTTGAGGCAAGAGAATCACTTAAGCCCAAGAGTTTGAGGTTGCTGTGAGCTGTGACAGCACAACACTCTACCGAGGGCTACATAGTGAGACTCTGTCTCAAAATAAACAAACAAAACTATTACCCTATGTTAGTGTTTTCTAAACTTGCCCAATCATGAGCATCTTGTGAATAAATTGTTAAATGTAGCAATCTTAGGTCCAAATCTATTGACCCAAATCTCCAGGGGAAGGGCCTAGAAAAATCTACATATTTAGTAAACTTTTTAGGTGATTCTTAAAATGAGAAAACTCTGGGAAACATTGCATCATTCTCTTCCCAACTTCCTCATTCCTGATCACAGGCTAGCTAAGTTTTTGGTTGCTAACAAAGATATTATTCAATTCAATTCAACCCACGGAAGTTTAGAGTGTACACCTTAAAACTTGCCCTGGACAGCTACTTTTTAATGTGAGATTTTGCTGCAGAAATGACTTTAAAACTTCAAGTTTTAAAGGAATCAAGACAGAATAGTTTATGGTTTGACAAGGGACTATTCTTAGGGCAAGTGTCTCTTGTTTCACACAGTTTTGTGAAAGACACTTAATAAATTTGGGCTGGGTGAATGAATTCCACAGAAGCAGTTGACTCCTTAGCTCAAGTATTCAGAGGGACCTCTGTCAGAGGGCCAGCAAGTACTAGTTTTTCTGATTTGATTATCTTGTACTTAGAAAAAGAGCTTTGTAAACACAACAGTATCATTTTCTTATGAATTGTAAGAAGGCAAATAGATCCAAGACGGAGTTCAAATGGCTAGCCTTGGAGTGCAGATTGAAAGTGGTTTATGGGAATCACGATGGAGAAGTGAAACTCGCCTAAAGAGAATACACTTTCAAATTCCGACTTTTTCTCTTCTGGTAAAACAGGAAGAAGGCACTGTCAGTATTAAATAGTAATTTCCTGTCTAAGCACCACAAGTCATTTTTTCCAGGTCAACGAAATATAGAAGTCGCCCAACTACACAAGCTCTTTGGACGTAGGAATCGAGCTTTAGTAGTTTTTTGGTGTGTGCTAAATGCCTAATGCCTGCCTCTTAGAACATGCTCAGTAAATACTTTCTGAATTGAATATGGTAGTCATCAAGTCTATATCAAGTCTTTTTTTTTTGAGACAGAGTCTCAAGCTGTCACCCTGGGGAGAGTGCTATGGCGTCACAGCTCACAGCAACCTCCAACTCCTGGGCTTAAGTGATTCTGGGACTACAGATGCCCGCCACAATGCCCAGCTATTTTTTGGTTGCAGCCGTCATTGTTGTTTGGCGGGCCCAGGCTGGATTTGAACCCGCCAGCTCTGGTGTATGTGGCTGGTGCCTTAGCCACTTGAGCTATAAACGCCGAGCCTAGATCGAGTCTTTATCTCAATGTTAAAAAGATACAAAAAATTAATTCTATATGGAACATTTTTTTTTTTTGAGACAGAGTCTCACTATGTCACCCTAGGTAGAGTGCTGTGGTGTCACAGCTCACAGTAACCTCAAACTCTTGGGCTTACGAGATTCTCTTGCTTCAGCCTCATAAGCAGCTGGGACTACAGGCGCCCGCCACAATGCCCGGCTATTTTTTGCTTGCAGTTGTCATAGTTGTTTAGCTGGCTGTGGCTAGGCTTGAACCCACCAGCCTCGGTGTATGTGGTTGGCGCCCTATCCCCTAAGCTATGGGCGCCGAGCCTATGGAACATTTCTTTCGTGTAACTTGGGCTCAACAAGGCTCACAGTGAAAATTTATAAAAATCTCTAAGAAAACCTTAGTTTTGCCAGAAAAAATAGCCATAAAATTGAAAACAATCTTTTCTTCTGGAGAATAGAAATGAGGATGTTTGAGGGAAGGACACTTTTTCCATAATGGCTCTCCACCATTCTGCATTTTTTTTTTTCTTTTGCTGTTTTTTGGGTCGGGGCTGGGTTTGAACCCACCACCTCCGGCATATGGGGGCGGCGCCCCACTCCTTTGAGCCACTGGCGCCACCCACACCATTCTGTATTTTAAGACCATCAGCAAGTAATTTATAGACATTTTTTTTTATTTTTTAATAATTTTATTGAATCATAATTCTGTACATTGGTGCAATCATAGGGCACGATTCATATACATTCAGAAATATTTTGATCGTACTGTTACAGATAGCCTTCATGACATTTTCTTGATCACTATATAAAGACACTGATACTCTACCTTTAATAAGTTTCACCAGTACCCTGCTAAGATGCACCGTAGGTGTGTTCCTATAGACATTATTTTTAAATGACAAGTTTAACTTTTGGATTACAGAACTGTACAAGTAGAGACCCGAAAGGGACCTTGGAGACCATTGTCTCTCTCCCAACCCCAACTCTCAGAACAGTTCCACCTTCCTCTTCATTGTTATCGACAAGTGGCACTTGTTAAATGGCCGTAATTACCTGCTTTTTCCATCAAGAGATAGATTAATGAGAGTCAATCCAAGTACTTTTACAGAAATATATTGTTGATTATTTTTTTCCTTTCCTATTTTCTTACCATCTGACTCAGTAATCTATCCTCCTTTGATACTTGCGCAAGATCTTTAAAAACTGTTATTTACTCTGGCAAAAACCCCCTTTAATTTATCTTTTTATATATGTGTCAAATTTCTGTTATTGCATGGTTGATTCTGAAGGATAGAAACTTTTCCTCATAGCTACCTCAAAATGCTCTGAACTGAACATTATATATAATATAGAGAGCATAGTGCTCTGGCTTTGGAGTCAGAAAAGCCTGGATCCAAACCCATAGCACCTACTTGCTGTGTGACCTTGGGCAAAGTAATACACCTCTCCGAAGGCCAAACTTCCCTTATTTTTTAATTTTTTAATTTATTTTTAGAGAATGATTCTCACTTTGTCACCCTTGGTAGAGTGCTGTGATATCACAGCTCACAGCAACCTCCAGCTCTTGGGCTTAGGTGATTCTCTTGCCTTAGCCTCCCGAGTAGCTGGGACTACAGGCACCCGCCACAACGCCTGGCTATTTTTTTTTGTTGCAGTTTGGCCAGGGCCAGGCTCGAACCTGCCACCCTCAGTCTATGGGGCCGGTGCCCTACTCACTGAGCCACAGGTGCCGCCCACTTTCCTTATTTTTAAAAAATAGTCATACTTTATAGGATTAGTTTGAGGATTAAGTGACACAAATCAACCTTTTAGTCTATACTGCACATATAGCAAACATTCTGCAATTAAGAACTCGTGCTATGAATAAAGCCTCATGATAACTTGCAGAACACCAGTGGCTTAAAACCATGCTGTTCCAAGTGCGGTCCTCGACCAAGGAGTAACATTGACATCCCTCCGGGAGATTTTTAGAGATATAGAATGTCAGCCTCCATCCCTGATCTACTGAATCTGGAGTTTAACAAGAGTCCCAGGAGATTCATATGCATGTCAAAGTCTGAGAAGCATTCCTTAAAAAAATCAGTTTTTAATTGTATGAGGGCTTTCTGGAAAGTATCCAGCTGTGTACTATGAAAAATAGAGACACACGTGACTGTTTACTCTCTGGACAACCGTTTATTTAAAGTGTATGACATGATCTTTTGATATACTTATCTTGGGATATGTAGTAAAGTGATTACTACGGTCAAGCAAATTAATGTATCTGTCATCCTAAAGGGTTACTTTACTTTTCTTTCTTTCTTTTCTTTTCTTTTCTTTTGGTGGTGAGAGTACCTAAATTCTAAAAGACCTTAAAGTAAAGCCAAAAGATCTGTAAATCAATTTGACATGATTATCACAATTAGGCACGGTACGTCTACTGCACTAGATTCCCATCTAATCTCATTATTTGATTGGAATTTCTGATAAGGATTCCCCCCCCAACAAAGCTTGCATCATCATATGCATCATAGTAGTTCCTTCAAGGGAGTGGATAGAAAAGATTTCTTTAAAAAAAATTTTTTTTTTTATTAAATCATACCTGTATTTCTTTTTTTGAACTTCAAAAACCAATTAATTGATTTCTACTAAATGTGAATGGCAAGGGACTTGTCAATTTAAAATTTATCTTCAGAGATGGTTTTTATTAGCTCAAGGGAAAGAGTTATAAAAAAGAGAAATGGTGAGCGGTGCCTGTGGCTCAGTGGGTAGGGCTCCAGCCCCATATACTGAGAGTGGCGGGTTCAAACCCGGCCCCAGCCAAACAGCAACAAAAAATAGCCGGGCATTGTCGTGGGTGCCTGTAGTCCCAGCTACTTGGGAGGCTTTGGCAGGAGAATTGCCTAGGCCCAGGAATTGGAGGTTGCTGTGAGCTGTGATGCCACGGCACTCTACCCAGGGTGATAAAGTGAGACTCTGTCTCTACAAAAAAAAGAGAGAGAGAGAGAGAGAGAGAGATGGCTTTGTTGTTGTAAGCATGGTAACTTTAAATAGAAAAAAATTGTTTAAACTAAGCTCGCTCTTGAATCTATAATCCAATATGTACATTTGCTTGAACTGTACTCAGAGAGGGTTAGAACTTGAAGAAAGGTATGATATGACCAGTTGGAGACAGAGATGGGAAATTTCTACCCCAGAAGGCTCTCCACAAAGGGAGGAAATCTGAAGGCTTACAGGCTCAGTGGCACCATTTTCACTTCTCCCTTGTTTTGTGAAATAATGTTATTTGGACTGAAGTTCCGGTTTCTCCTTCACAGGCCTCATGTGTTCATGGCTGCCTTAATTAACCCGATAAAAATAAAATCAAGGGGAAAAAGCTAAGAAGAAGCATTCCAAAGAGAATGGGCAATGTTTAGTAAGTCTGGAACTTTCTCTGGGATTTAGAAACCCCTGCTTGGCTTCAGAGTGTGTAATCTCTCTTCTTAAGAAATCTACCCAAATTGCACAATCTGGTGAGATTAGAGAACACAAAGATTAGGCAGGTTTAATTTTTCTAGGCCCTTTTGCCGCTGGGCCAGTCTCTAAGAACTGTTCAGTAGTCTTTTACGAAGGAACCTCTCAACTTCAACGAGTACTTGGTGATAGGAACTCAAATTTTCATCAGAAGCCCGAAGACAGGGGTGGTGACTGTGGCTCAGTGAGTAGGGCGCCAGCCCCATATACTGAGGGTAGCAGATTCAAACCCAGCCCTGGCCAAACTGCAACAATAAAAAAAGAAGCCTGAAGACAGAACAATATTTAAACTGCTTGGATCCTTTGCTCTCTGGAAGCACTATCCTAAAGCAGGTTGGAAGAGAGATGTGTTTGAGAACCACACTTTTGGATGCGAAGTTTTATTATGCTCATTCTTCGTGTTACAGTTTGGATTATCTAAAAATGCAGCGACAAGGGTGCTAAGGAGAATGGAACCCATATTTCATCTTAAAACACAATTTTAACTTATTGGATTAATCCAGGGATGATCAACCTGTGGCCCGGCAGGCTGCATGATGATTTTCTGAGGACTGTTTTGCTTATCTGTGATGTCATATCATGAAAAGTATGCACGGACTTGTTTTGTTCATCAGCTATGTTAGTGTTTGTATGTGTCATGGGTGGCCCAGGGCAGCTTTTATCCTTCCAATGTGTGGCAGAGAAGAAAAAGGGTAGGACACGCCTGGTTTAACGTATCCTTTTCTTCTAATTCAGTCCCTCACATAGGCACCACCAACAAGGAAGGCCAGTATATTCATTTCCCTTTTCCCTCCTTCTTTAAAAAGTCTGAATATTAGACAAAAAAAAGTGCTGATGGACCTAGGTTTAGGATAAAAATCACACAATGAAAATTGAGATTCTCCACAGATTGGCTGAGTTTTTGGCCTCCCGGTCTTAACAGAAATACATTTTTATTAGGCCAAAGCAGAGTTCATGCAAATATTTGCAAATACACAGTATCTGTAAAAATGCAAATTTTCAGTTGTTTAACGAGAGAACAGAACAATTTTTTTTTTCCCACTTCAAGGTCAACTTATGGCTAGAGCCAATAAAGCATTATCTTGACTTCAGGAAGAAGTGTCTCTGTGCCCCTCGATCCAAAAATCAGATTAGGAGGCGAAACAACCGAGTAACAGAAGAAAATATAAAAACTAGGAAAGGGAGGTACAAGATTGTTGAAATGGGCTTATAGGAAACAAGCACTTAAAAAAAAAAAAAGAAACAAGCACTTGCAGAAAACTCTTATTAAGTATTTCTAAGGGTATGTTATTTTAGAGTTAATGATGGAGATTGGAATTTTTTTTTTGTAGAGACAGAGTCTCACTGTATCGCCCTCAGTAGAGTGCCGAGGCATCACAGGCTCACAGCAGCCTCCGACTCCTGGGCTTAGGAGATTCTCTTGCCTCAGCCTCCAGAGTAGCTCGGACTACAGGTGCCCGCCGCAACGCCCCGTTGTTTTTCTGCTTTGCAGTTCGGCCGAGGCCGGGTTTGAACTGGTCAACTTCGGTACATGGGGCCGGCGCCCTACTCGATGAGCCACAGGCGCCGCCCTGGAGATTTGAATTTTGGTGTTAGGGACTTTTGCTAGATCATTAGGGCAAATGGTGTCAAGTAAGAGCAGAGGCTGACAGAAAGCAGAAACCAAAATATTTGATGGGATTGCTAATTCCTTAAGCATTGTGGTACTTGCCTTAATATCTCTTATTCATGCCAGCTAAAGGGTAATAGCCAACAACGATGAGCTAGTCAATGTATTGTACATGGCCTTACCATGACCCATATGTGATTTAATCCAATTTGGCTCTTTAATTTATATCATATTTCATTTTAAATCATTTTTTAACTGAAAGGATTTTAAAATGCTTCAGAGATTTGTGTTTTTCTTTTTTTTTTTTTTTTTTTGCAGTTTTTGCACAGGGCCAGGTTTGAACCTGCCACCTCTGGTATATGGGGCCAGCGCCCTACTCCTTTGAGCCACAGGCACCACCTGCTTCAGGAATTTATAAATGCAGTATTCATATTGTTTGATGCTGAAATGAAAATCTCTCTGAGGTGGAAAATGGGAGTTACTCAAGAGCAAACGATATACATTACAATCAATTATATCCTAAATAACAAAATCTCTGGTGCACAACAAGCCATTATAGCTTCATAGGAATTCAGAATGTTGTACTTAATAAAGCAATTATAATCTGTCATCGGGTCCTCAAGATAAGCAGTATTGCCCCAGAGCTTACCTTATGGATTTCTTTGGTATAAATTAGGGCTACTGAAGTGTAACTAAGAATTTTTAAATGTCATATTAATTTTGTTCTGTGGGATATGTAACATGTTCCTAATTCTAATATGTTCATGTTAATTTTTATAGAATGTCAATTGAAATTAATCTCCTGCAGGAGAAGTGCATTAAAACTTCACATGCAGTATTGGAATTGTGTCTACAGGAAATAATGGTTAAAAATACTGAAAGAAACTATGAAAAATGCATATGGAACAATGAGATTATGTTTGTAAAAAGATTTTATTTTTTTTTAGAGACAAAGCCTCAAGCTGTCACCCTGGATAGAGTGCTGTGGCATCACAGCTCACAGCAACCTCCAATTCCTGGGCTCAAGCGAGTCTCCTGCCTCATCCTCCCAAGTAGCTGGGACTACAGGCGCCCACCACAATGCCCAGCCATTTTTTTTTTTTTTTGGTTGCAGCCACCATTGTTGGTTGGCGGGCCCCAGGCTGGATTTGAACTTGCCAGCTCAGGTGTACGTAGCTGGCGCTTTAGCCCTTTGGGCCATAGGTGCCAAGCCTGTAAAAAGATGTTGTAAGTTTATATGTTAATTAGCCGGGCATTGTGGTGGGTGCCTGTAGTCCCAGCTACTCGGGAGATGGAGGCAGGAGAATCACTTGAGCCCAGGAGTTGAAGGTTGCTGTGAGCTGTGATGCCACAGCACTCTACCAAGGGTGAGAAAGTGAAACTCTGTCTCTTAAAAAAAAAAAAAAGTTTATATGTTATTATGAAAACAGTTTGTTTTTAGACCATTATGTATTGCTATATGGGCACTTCTGCTTTTAATTTTGTTTACTTTTCTTACAGGCACAAATCAAAATCAATCATAAAGGACTCTGGTTTATTGTATCCACTTGGCAAGCATTGGTAACTTATTGTAGAGATTGGGGACAAGATGAAATCAGAGAGAACTTCAAGGTACCGAGCTTGGGTAATGCTACAAAAATAAGATAAGAATTTTGGGGCCAAAAGATTAAAGATTTGACTTTATTTATGTGAAGCAGCCAAATGTTCATAAATGACAATCTGATGATCATAAGATAGAGGCAGCAGGACCCAAAGAAGATAATTGGAAAGCATGGCAACTGATGAGTTTACCAAGATAAGACATGAGAAAAAGGGAAAAAGACAGAGAATTTTATTTCTAGGAAATGGATAGTGGACAGGAAGCCAATGAAAGAGATTAGAAAGGGGAAGGGGGAAAGGTAGGAGAGAATAATTAGCAGTGTCCGATGACCCAAAATCCTCTGGGTGGTGGGAGACCTTTCTAAAAGAGGGGCTACATCAATAAAGAACTGGTTCAGTACATCATCATTGCACCGTCCATACCAGAAATCTATGCAAGTATTGAGAAGGATGAGGTCTATCGCTAAGAACGGATAGCAAGAAATTTGTACAAAACGAAGTAGGGACGGGATAGCACATATAGTATCCTACAATTTGTATATGTATGCAAAAGAGGTCATATAATCTTTGGATGGATACACAAGAAGCTGAGAGTAGTGACAATGCCCCTGGGGAGGAGACCTGAAAGCTAAGCCTCAGATAGTAAAAGAGGTTTAATTTTCGCTGTACAGTGATGCAGCAAATAACATTTTGGTCAACAACAGACTGCATAGATGGCAATGGTCCTATAACATTATAATGGAGCTGAAAAATTCCTATTGCTTAGTGACGTGAGGCTGTTGTAATGTTATAGTGTGATTACTTAGTCTTTAAATAAGTTTAGGAGGGAGGGGGTGAGGGAAAGAAAACAAAAAAAAGAAAAGAAAATAGTGACTAATTCTCACATTAATTGGATTTAATTTTGACCAAAGTACATTACTTATACATTAATTTTTAATTCAACTTGTTACTATGTTGTTTAGGATATTGCATCTTCAGTTATAAGTGAAATATGTTTGTAATTTCCCTTTATAATAATATATTTTCTCCAATTTTAATATCAGGTGTATCCAGATTAAGTAGAATGATTTTGAAGTATTTCTTCTTTTTCTGTTGTCTATAAGATTTGGCATGATCTGTTTTTTGAAATGATCTTTTACTTTTATTTATAGATATTAGTTGTCTATTTTTTGAGAATTTGGAAAAAAAAATAAGAAGTTGTTAACTGTTGGCTCCATACTGAGCCTCAGAGTCAAAGCATTCTAAAATAGACATACTCTTATCTGGCAATGTGAATGGTATTTTCTTTGCATTATTATTATTATTATTGCTTAATATTTTGATGCAGCAATCATCGGATTTCTTTTCTGAATGTATTTATCTTCATTCATTCTTTTTTTTTTTTTTTTTTGAGACAGAGCCTCAAGCTGTCACCCTGGGTAGAGTGCTATGGCATCACAGCTCACAGCAACTTCTAATTCCTGGGCTCAAGCGAGTCTCTTGCCTCCGCCTCCCAAGTAGCTGGGACTACATTTTTTTGGTTGCAGCCACCATTGTTGTTTGGCAGGCTTGGGCTGGATTCGAACCCACCAGCTCAGGTGTACGTGGCTGGCGCCTTAGCCCGTTGAGCCACAGGCGCCGAGCCTCTTCATTCGTTCTTTACGAGGTTTTTGTTTCTAGTCCTTATCTTAAACATTGTTATTGTTATTGTTATTAAGTTTTAAGCCTTTTTAATTCTGTGAAGGCAAAAAGTGGAAACCTAATAAACACATGTATATGTAAAATAAATAAATAAATAAATTTAGTGTAGCCTAAGTGCACAGTAGCTATAAAGTCTATGATATTATACATTAATGTCCTAGGGCTAGGCCTTTACATTCACTCAGCACTCGCTGCCTTACCCAGAGCAACTTCCAGTCCTGCAAGATCCATTCCATTCCAGTCCTGTATATCCATTCTACAGATATATCATTTTTTATCTTTTATCCCCTATTTTTACTATATCTTTCCTATGTTTACATATACAAATACTTACCACTGTATTATAGTTGGCCACAGCATTCAGTACACTAATATGCTGTGCAGGTTTGTATTCTAAGAGTAAAAGCGACACCGAATGGCCTCGGTATGGGGTAGGCTATCCATTCTAGGTTTGTGTAGGTACACTCTATGACAGCGGTTCTCAACCTGCGGGTTACAATCCACAGGAACTGTATTAAAAGGTTGTGCATTAGGAAGGTTGAGAGCCACTGCTCTATGATGTTTGCACAACAACCAAATCGACTAATGATGCATTTCTCAGAATGTATGCCTTTGATTAGGTGACATGTGACTATATTTTTGTGCCATTTATGGCCTTTTTCCAATTTGATTTTTTAAAAATGAACTATTAAAAAAGAGAAGGAAATAACGGGCAGTGTCGAATATAGAACTGTCAAAGAAAATATAGATAAAGGCTGTTAGACTTGATGACTAAGGGGCCTTGGTAATTCGGGGGAAAATAGATTTAGTTGAGCCATTTAAGTGTTGAGAGTGGTTGGAGGGGATACTTCAGGAAGGCAAAGAATTTATCCTGAGATAGCTGAGGTTTGATAGAATAAATTTATGAATGGATCAGTTGTGTGTGTGTGCGTATATATATATATATATATATATATACATTTTTTTTGAGACAGAGTCTCACTATGTCATCCTCAGTAGAGTACTGTGGGGTCACACCTTACAGCAACCTCAAACTCTTGTGCTTAAGCGATTCTCTTGCCTCAGCCTCCCAAGTAGCTGGGACTACAGGTGCCCATTCATAATGCCTGGCCATTTTTTGTTGCAGTTGTCATTGTTGTTTAGTTGGTACAGTCCGGGTTCGAACCCGCCAGCCTCGGCGTGTGTGGCTGGCTCCATAGCCACTGTGCTGCAGGCGCCGAGCCTATATATGCATTTTGAATATACAGTACATTATATATATGTGTGTGTGTGTTAATATATATTTCTATAGTTATGAAAAGGCAGTAATGGATTTTCTCTGGGACTAGAAATTAGCAAGTTGGATGTAATAGAAGGACATACTGTTGAGAAATTCAGAGTGCTGGTAAGAGCTTGTGGAAGTGAGTAGATGGTGACCTGGGTGAAGGGAACTTCAAGATTTGGGGTGAGCTAGGTGTGAATGATATCATAATGGAAATAACTTGAAGGATGTTTTTTGCATCAGCAGAAGTAGTAGAATAATAGGAATAACATCCATTTTGAAGTGCAGAAATTAAGGCAATAATGTTTACCTACCATTCAGAAGATTGATAGAAAAAATGGTAAGATTTGAGCTACAAAGGATATAATTCTCTTTTATTATAGTCAGCAAACAGAAAGCAGTTTAAAGCCAATTTCGTACACTCAGGTTTCATCAAAAGAGAAATAGTAAGATTACTTGACATAGTGCCAATTTTCTGATTATAGAATGTTTTCTTTTCTGGAAAGGAAGTTTTTTCCATAAAAGGAGTAACTTAGATAAAATGAAGAGTATAGTCGGAATTTTGCATATTGTATTTGAGTAAAACCATGCACGTGACTTAAGCCAACTTGAAGGAGATGAAATCGCCCCACAATGGTTATTTCATAGTACTTCCAGGTGAGTTCTTGGGGAACCCACCAGAAAGCATTTCTGAAGGTAGGTAGGAGCCGCTCTAGGGTATCCTCATGGTTGTAGTTAAGTCTACATTAAAGTGAAATAAAACATTGTTTGGCCCTGAAGGTGCTATGGTCTCTTGATCACAGAGAAGTCCTTGAAGGGCTACAAAAACTTAGAGACACCCTTGAAGTTGATTTTATAGGATGACTCTGCAACTGAACCTGCCCCTGGGGCAGTGAGTCTGTGCCAGAAGATCAAGTCAGACTAGGTGAAAAACTGTCCTTATTATAGGTTATGCATGAGAATCTGCCTTTTCAATTGGATATAAGGAAGTTTCCATGAAAAAATAGTGCAGAAAATCGTGAAAGACTCACAGAAATAAAAATGCCAGTATGCTTTTAAAAATATGACTTTTTAAAATGTCATAGAACAAAGGTAAACAAAATCAAACTCATTAAGTGGAAATGCTCAGTTTTTCTGCTTTTGGGGCAAGAGAACAGATCCATTTATAGATAGATTTGTCCGTCCTCCAGAAAAGATATAGATTATAACACATTTGGGTTGCAAAATCAACTGAAGTTAAACTTAAGGATACTAGTTTTTAGAATAAAAAAGTAATAAATGCATATAGAACCTTCAAAAATATATAGAATGAAAAGCAATTCTCATTTTTTTGTCCTTAAATATTTAGTAAAACACTTCAAAGGAATGAACACACAATCCTTCAGGGCAAAGACATTGTCATTCACACCCTCAGTGGAGTGTAGCCTTCCCTTTTCCCTGGAAATGGCCATGACCTCCATTAAATCACACATGCCCTCTGTACCCTCCAGATGAGAGGGAAGCGTTAAGCTGGTAACTCTCATTCTTGAGAGACAATTACTTGTTTCTGATGTCTTGTTCATCATATAGAAAAATACTCTATGACATAAGCAAGCATATATATATGTATTTATTCCTTAAACATACAAATTGGAACATATGTTCTTGTTAAATAATCTTACAGACCTTTGTCTTATGGTTAGACATAAAACCACTTCACCTTGGGCGGCACCTGTGCCTCAAAGGAGTAGGGTGCCGGCCCCATATGCTGGAGGTGGCTGGGTTCAAACCCAGCCCCGTCCAAAAACTGCAAAAAAAAATAACCACTTCACCTTAACAACTGCATAGTATTTTAGAGTAGGGATACATGCTCATTTATTTAGTCAATATCCTGTTTATGGATATTACTTTTTCAATCATTTACTTTCTCAAACAATGTTATAATGAATATCTTTTCATGCAAGTCTTCATGCATAAGTGCAAATCTTTCACTTAGATAAATTTATGGAAATGAAATTGTTGGGTCAAAGGGTATGAATATTTAAATTTTTTTTTTTTTTTTTTGAGACAGAGCCTCAAGCTGTCACCCTAGACAGAGTGCTGTGGCATCAGCTCACCGCAACCTCCAATTCTTGGGCTCAAGCGAGTCTCTTGCCTCCGCCTCCCAAGCAGCTGGGATTACAGGCGCCCGCCACAACGCCTGGCCATTTTTTGGTTGCAGCCGTCATTGTTGTTTGGTGGGCCCGGGCTAGATTTGAACCTGCCAGCTCAGGTGTATGTGGCTAGCGCCTTAGCCTGTTGAGCCACAGGCGCCACGCCTGAATATTTAAATTTTGACAGATACTTGGATACCTCTAAATACGTTTACAATCTTACCAATAGTGTAGGAAAAGTGCTTGTTTCTCTACAATCTTGCCCATACAGTGTATTATTGAAGTTTGAACTTTTGGAAATAGGCGAGAGAAAACTTTTTCACTTGCATTTTTAAAAATTCTTTTTTTTTTTTTAATGAAATCAGTAGCTGTGTACATTCATGCAATCATGCGGTACAAAGGGCTGGTTTTATATACAATTTGAAATATTTTCATCAAACTGGTGAACATAGCCTTCACTGATTTTTAAAAATTCTAAGTAAACTTGAGAAATAATTTGCTTCTTAAAAATCACAGATTGGCAATGACACTGAAAATTTTCTAGTCGTATCTGGGGAGAGCAGGTTCCCAGAGATTTTGTCGTTCTAGAAAGAAAATTTAATTCTGTTACATAGGATTTTTACAAAATGTGCAGCATTGAACTATTTTCACAAAGGACAGTTTCATAGATTGGTTTCATTTTTCAAAAAAGGGGAAACACCATTCTGTGGCTTGATGTGGGTTTTTCAGTTATTGCCTCCTCACTTCCCGGGACTTCCCACTGCTTCTTTAGCACAAATCAGACTTGAGCGAAAACAACTCTTTTTCCATGGGATCAGTTATAGAAAGAAATAGCAAGGCAACAGGCAGCTTAATCCTTTGGTCTTGTCAGTGAAAGGCTTGGGGACGTTTCTGGAAAGAGCACTGGCTGGCTTGATCATCCCTCTGTTTGGTCAATCTCTGTGTTTCTACAGAACCAAAGGTAAGAAAAAAGAGGCAACAGGCCCCACAACTCTGCTAACATTTTCGGCCATTACCCTCCTCACACTTTCTTCGCCCTTAATTGCTAGAATTCAGGTCTGATCTGATGATACCTAATATGCTTTTCCAGCTTACCAAATCAGAGGTGAGTGGGCGTTTAAGCGAGCATTCTGTGGCTTGAAACAGAGAAATTAAGCCAAATGAACCCTTTCTCCTCTTGGTTCCTCCTGTTACATTTTGGACATTTCTAAAATAATTTCTTTACCTCAAATTTTTGACTGGTCTGATCAAATATTTCTTGTGTAAGTTATTCAGTTCTTTCCCACTACGTATTACATTGGTTTAGCTTCTGCGTTTTTCAAAGTAGCCCTCAAAACCAAAGCAAGATTTTGTAGGGACAGCACAACTCTTGAATTCAGTTGCAGTGAGGTAGTTTTAGGGACCAAGACAATCCATTCCAGCTGGCTTTGACTCTCGCTCATTCAGTTCAGCGAGCTTGTGATAGATAGTATTTTTCTATGTGGCAAGATGTATTCAAAGTGAATGTGATCTATAGCAAGGATGCTTTTTGAATTGTCATTTGGATGATTTGGGAAAAGCTTGCCTTTTGGTATTAAAAACAGCATATTCCTGGGTGGACTTTTGTTCGAATTATCTTTCGACTTGCTCAGAGATTCTTTCTCTTGTGCCTATCTATCTGTGCATGAGTACAGATCTGGCTTGGTCAGACTATTCATATTGATATTTTTATAAAATTTCTTCCATAGGTCAGTGTGAGAAGATAGTTTCTAAGCTTGAGAATCTTCTTGAGGAGTGAAGAGTATTTGAAGCCTGTATTAAACATCCATATCCTAACAGTCATTTTGGAGATATACAAAGGTAAAATACTAATTCTGTTATCTCAGAGCAAAGTAATGTTTGGAGTATTTATACCGAGTCACCCAAACATGCCCAATCACGTACATAAGGATTATTTTAGGTATATAAAATATTGCCCCTCCAGGCTCTTAACAAACATCATACACTGTAAACGTGCCTTCTTTAACAGAATATAGTTACTTTCTGACCAATTTTGATTTTGAAAAGTTTCAGTCCTATTTACAAATTGCAAGAATAGTACAATGAACACCTACATTTCCATCATGTATATTAATCACCTGTATCATCTATCACATTGTCTTTCATTCTTTCTGTTTTAATCCATCCCTACTTCTCTTCCTTTACCTGTACACACACACGTACATACATACATAGACAGAGGTTTTTTTTTCTTGAATGGTTTGAGAGTATATATGTGTGTGTATATATATTATATAATAATGCACATATATACATACATACACACACACACATATTTTGGCAGACCCCTGGGTAGCTGAGACCACAAGCACCCACCACAACATCCAGTTACTTTTTTTTTTTGTAGTAGAGATGAGGTCTTGCTCTTGCTCAGGCTGGTCTGGAACTCCTGAGCTTAAGTGATTTACCCACCCTGTAGTCCCAGAGTATGAGGATTATAGGTATGAGACACAATGCCCGGCCCTGAGAGTGTATGTGTGTGTATATATATATATATATGTATTTTTCTTTCTCTTCTTTTTTTTGAGACAGAACCTCAAGCCTCAAGCTGTTGCCCTGGGTACAGTGCCATGGCATCACAGCTCACAGCAACTTCCAACTCTTGGGCTTAAGCAATTCCCTTGCTTCAACCTCCCAAGTAGGTGGCAATACAGGTGCCCGCCACAATGCCCGGCTATTTTTTGGTTGTAGCTGTCATTGTTGTTTGGCAGGCCCGGGCTGGATTCGAACCCGCCAGCTCTGGTGTATATGGCTGGCGCCTTAGCTGCTTGAGCTTCAGGTGCCGAGCCATGAGAGTATATTGTTGACTTTAGGACATATGTAACCTCCTAAATTCTTGACCATGTATCCCCTAAGAATAAGGGCAATCCTCTGTATAATTATCACACAATTATAACACCATAGAAATTTAACCTTAATACAACACTATTATCTAATATATGTCACACATTTCAATTTGTGCATTATCCTTATGTCTATAGAGTTTTTTAATTTTTATTATTTATTTATTTTTTTGTGCTTTTTGCCCAGGGCTGGGTTTGAACCTGCCACTTCCAGCATATGGGACTGGCACCCTACTCCTTTGAGCCACAGGTGCCGCCCAAATTTTTTCATTTTTTAAATTCAGGATTTAATCAAGAGTCTTGCATTGCATTTGGTTGTCCTGCCTACAATTAAGTAAATGTTAATGGTAGTAGGTATAATTAACATATTTAACAATGATTAACAATTATAACACTAAAGAAATTTAACATAAATACGATACAATTATGATCAGTTTTTATGTATTTTTAGTTCTCTCATTTCATGTCAAAATACATTGATATTGATTTTAAAAAGTGATGTATATGACTTAATTCTTCAATTTGCGAGTTGTCATGAAAGAATATGAAGAAAAATAAAAACTATGACAAAAATATCTTTACTCATATTTCTGCACCGAATTTTACCATCTTATGAAATAAGGAAATTCACACATCAGATAAGGCCTTTGGAAGTAGCTGTTGTCTTTGATCATAAGAATCCAAGCAGAACCATTATGGAAAACAGAAAACTTTAGATTTATGATTGTATTATTTTAGTCATCAAGTTAGAGTTTCAGAAATTAATCTAAGTAAGAATCACTTTATATTTAAAGTGATTAAATATCCACCCATCTAATTTGATAGACGAGTAGGTAATTCCAAACTGTATGTTTTGTAACAGGAATTAAAATAGATGAATGATACTTTAGAGCAACTGTCTGTGATGCAGGAAGACATGAAATAATAGGGATATAATCTAAGGTATGTGATTAAGTGATTATCTCCAGCTGTAATGAACAGATGTTTTTAAAGATTAGAGTAAGAAAATTGCAGATGCTATTTCGTACAGGGTAGTCCTTTCTAAAGGAACTTCTTGTTTTGGGTAAAGTTCTTTTTTCTGAGATAGAGTCTCACTTTGTTGTCCTAGGTAGAGTGCCATGGTGTCACAGCTCACAGCAACCTCAAGCTCTTCGGCTTAAGCAATTCTCTTGCCTCAGCCTCTCAGCACTACAGGTGCCCACTACAACGCTCGGCTATTTTTGCTTTTTGGAGATTGGGATCTTGCTCTTGTTCAGGCTGGTGTCAAACTTCTGAGCTCAGGCAATCCACCCGCCTCAGCCTCTCAGAATGCTAGGATTACAGGCGTGAGTCACCGCACCCGGCCTGGGTAAAGTGCTTGTATCATTTACTGAAAAAAATTAAATCATGTCATAGAGATTTGGTTATGTCATCATAATTAGATTACAAACAAAACAATATTCAAATGTTTCAATGATAACTTTTCAGTAATTTATATGCAAATCCCTCAAGTCAATAAGATCTTAAAAAATTCAGACTGAAATTATGGGATGTAGAATTTATATTGTTGGAGAAATGGAGAGGTGAAGAGATGAAACAGAGATTTTGAGGTGTAGGGGTAATAAAAAATAACATGTGGTCTATGTATACAGGACAATTTGCTCCACCCTCTAATTTGAAGCAAACATAAATTTGCTGATTTGATTGGAAAATTAAAAAAAAATAATGTGCTGGAGAATGTCAGTGGAAACAGTTAATCCTGGTGAGATACTAAATTGGTCCAAATTACTTGAAAGGAAATTTGGCAATAGCTCTCATCTAGTGATTGTGCTACTCCAAATCCGGCCTATGGAAACAAGTGGCATATGCAGTGATTGTACATTGTGAAAAAACAAGACAAATCTCAATGTCCACTATGAGAAATGATTTACTGAAATTAGATGTGCCTATAGAGGTACTATATGGAAACTCTTAAAAGGTAGATCTACATGAGCAGATATGCTGTCAGGTTGGAGCCAAACTGCACCCCGTCTAGCGAGGGCCCAAGATCTTTAAAACAGTAGCTAACAAGGTGGCACCTGTGGCTCAGTGAGTAGGGCACTGGTCCCATATACCAAGGGTGGCGGGTTCGAATCCAGCTCCGGCCAAAACGCAACAAAAAAATAGCCAGGCGTTGTGGCGGGCACTTGTAGTCCCAGCTACTCAGGAGGCTGAGGCAAGGGAATCGCCTAAGCCCAGGAGCTGGAGGTTGCTGTGAGCTGTGACTCCACAGCACTCTACCGAGGGTGGCAAAGTGAGACACTGTCTCTACAAAAAAAAAAAAAAAAGTAGATAATAAACATTTTCCTGTCTTTAATTCTAAGAGGTCACAGCCTGTGATGCCGTGAGGCAATCCCATCCCACTGCCTTTATTCTTGTGCAGCCACTGGACACAAATTTATTGTGTCCATCTCAATCTACCCTCTTCGGTTGTCACAGTTTGTGGACACCCAAAATATTCTTCAAGAGGCAGAATCTGTTCTGCTGCCTTATCATCCAAATTCTCCCATGCCCCGCCAATCCCCAGTCTCCTTGCTCGGCTTTTGCTATTGCCAGTTACTTCTTATTTCCAAAGACTATTTTTAACAATTAATTTATTTTTTCTCTTTTACTGAAGTTCCATGCAAGCCTGATAAATGCTTTCGGGTTGGAGAGAGAAGAATCTAGAACCCTTTTCTAATTTAGGCACAAGGATTCTGGACGGAGAGCCAGGGGTTCTGAAATGTTAATATATGAGATGAGGTTATGGGTGGTGGGCCGGAGGATGGGTAGGGAACCAAGGCTCTCTGGACAGAAGGAAAAAAGCAGAAATCCCTGGGATGGGCATGAAGTTTGGGAGAACAGGCAGAGATGAGGTGGGGAAGGCAGATAAGGACCACCGGTCACAAAGGCCTAACATGCACAGACTTTCTTCCGAAGGTGATGGGGAGCATTTAGGGTTTAAACAGGGCATCTCGGCCAGGCGCAGTGGCTCACACCTGTGATCCCAGCACTTGGGAGGCCGAGGTAGGCGAATTGCCCTGAGCTCACAGGTTCTAGACCAGCCTCAACAAGAGTGAGACTCCTTCTCTAAAAATAGCCGGGCATTGTGGCGGGCGCCTGTAGTCCCAGCGACTCCAGAAGCTGAGGCAAGAGAATCGCTTGAGCCCAAGAGTTTGAGGTTGCCGTGAGCTGTGATGCCACAGCACTCTACTGAGGGCGACATAGTGAGACTCTGTCCTAAAATAAATAAATAAATAAACAAACAGGGCATCTGTAATATTAAATTACTCTGTGGAAAACGGTTATAAAATGAGAGGTGAGATGATGCCAGGCCATAGCAGTGGAATGGTAAAACCAAATGTTCCTATGGCGAGATTAGAAAACTGCAGCATAAATGAATTGTATACTTCAAAAACATATGCACATTGATATATAATCGGGGCGTGTGTGGCCCTCTGGGTCACCGTTCTGAGAAAGGCTGGCTGTCCCCTGGAGCCTTTTCTTCCATACTTCACTGTGCCTTTCTTCTTTTATTTGGCAAATGCTATTATTCCATGGCATCAGGGCTGATGCTTCCTTCCTGCAAGGACTAATTGCTTGTTGTCGTGACTGCACGGTAGTAACTGCTCTCAACTGTGCAGCAATGGGTGTGCTCTAAGAAGAGAACACACTCTTTGGAGTTTGTGAACTTGGGCTAGAATCTCGCCTTTAGTACTCACTAGCTCTGTGACCTTGGAAGGGCATCTGTCAGGTCTGAAATTCAGTTTGCTCCTTTGGAAAATCCAGATTACGATAAAACCTTATGTATAATGCTGTTGGAAGATTAGGAGGAATGTAGACAAGCACAAGGGTGCTGTTATTCTGATGCCTTATTCAATCTATTGCATCTGCTTTCTGATGCAGGGAAAGAGGAGGCAGGCCACAGCACAGGACCAAATTGGCCCTCTGCCTGTTTTTGTTAAGTTTTATTAGAACACAACCACAACCATTTGTTTACATATTGTCTATTGCTGCTTTGTGACTATAATGGGATTGTGACAGAGTCCATGTGACCTGAAAAGCCTAAAATATTTACTATCTGGCCCCCATAGAAAAAGTTTGCTGATTCCTAACTTAGGTTTTTCCAGATGTTCCTAGAAACATCTTCTTTAGTTTTTCTCTTTGACTTTATGCTTGCGTTGTTTGGGTATAAATTAAAACCGTGTCCTTTGACCACAATACAAAATTACAATTAGATAGGAAAAATAAGTTCAAGAGATCTATTGTACAGCATGGGGATTACAGTTGATGCTAAAAGAGTGGATGTTAAATGTTCTCACCGGGCTCGGCAGCCCTAGCTCAGTGGTTAGGGCACCAGCCACATACACTGGGGCTGGCAAGTTTGAACCCAGCCCAGGCCTGCTAAACACCAATGACAACTGCAACAAAAAAATAGCCAGGTGTTGTGGTGGGCACCTGTAGTCTCAGCTACTCAGGAGGCTGAGGCAAGAGCATCACTTAATCCCAAGAGTTTGAGGTTGCTGTGAGCTGTGACACCAGGGCACTGTACCAAGGGCAACATAGTGAGACTCTATCTCAAAAAAAAGAAAATGTTCTTGACGCAAAAATGATAACTAAATGAGGTAATTCGGATGTAAATTAACTAGATTTAGTCAGTCTACAATGTATATATACTTGAAAATATGTTATATGTGATAAGGAATATCATTTTATCTATAATTAACAAATAAATTTGAAAAAAATATGTCTATGTACAGATATGACAACCGTTTTCTGAGAAACTATGTCAATGCTAGTCTGGAAAGAATTTATATTGCATTTTTTTCCTGAAAACCAAGTAAATGATTTAACAAGGTGCTGTACTTTAGCACATATTTCTAAGTTGTGAATTTGCACATAAGGTTAATTTTGGTATTCCCCTGTCTGGTAATGATTAACGGAGGCTAAATTTGCCCAGAACATCTCATCTGCAAATGTCCTCAAATGTCTTTTCCTTCATACTTAGCCCGTCATGGAAAATTATGTGAGTGTATGTGTATCTATATTTGTATACAGTAGAACCTCCATGGTTGACCACCTCCCTACACGGACCACCTCCTTAAACTGACCTAATTTTCTTTTTCTTTTTGAGACAGAGCCTCAAGCTGTCACCCTGGATAGAGTGCTGTGCCATCACAGCTCACAGCAACCTCCAACTCCTGGGCTCAAAGGGGTCTCTTGCCTCTGCCTCCCAAGTAGCTGGGACCATAGGCGCCCACCACAATGCCCGGCCATTTTTTGGTTGCAGCTGTCATTGTTGTTTGGTGGGTCCGGGCTGGATTCGAACCCACCAGCTCAGGTGTACGTGGCTGGCGCCTCAGCCCATTGAGCCACAAACGCCGAGCCCACTGACCTATTTTCATAGGCTGGACATGCACCACACGTGTGTATCAGTACAGCAGGCCTAGTTCCTTATGTTGACCAGTTTGTTACAGTCCCTTGAGTGGTCAACTTACAGAGGTTCTACTGTATATCCTCTCTAAGATGAAAAACACAAATTCAAAGGGATAAAATATCTTTGAACAATTAATCCATTGGGTTAAGTTTTGATGTCTCAGATGAAATTAAATATAATAAATATGTTGACATTTGAAGTATAGCTTTTATAATACCTTTGGAAAGATCCAGTGGTCTTATTAGAATGTCACAGATAATAGAAAATTATTAAGAAATAATGTTGGCTCGGTGCCTGTGGCTCAATGGGCTAAGGCGCCAGCCACGTACACCTGAGCTGGCGGGTTCGAATCTAGCCTGGGCCCGCCAAACAACAATGACGGCTGCAACCGAAAAATGGCCGAGCGTTGTGGCGGGCGCCTGTAGTCCCAGCTACTTGGGAGGCGGAGGCAGGAGACTCGCTTGAGCCCAGGAATTGGAGGTTGCTGTGAGCTGTGATGTCACAGCACTCTATCCACGGTGACAGCTTGAGGCTCTGTCTCAAAAACAAACAACAAACAAACAAACAAAAAAAGAAATAATGTCAAGAATTAATTAAAATAAACCCAATTCAATTTTCTTTATGATTGTATTTTAAAATTGTAGGATAGTGTGGTGTGTGCAATACTGTTTTTTATTCTAGTGGTACATTAAAAGGTATAGTAATAGGCTCTTTGAAGTGCATTAAAGGGCTAGATGACTTCCATCAGAGTGAGACTGAAGTAAAGGATTCGAGTTAGGAGCTTAAATGCATTAATGTACGTGCAATTTTTGTTTATAAGTTTCATGTATTACCACTCTGCAGAGCTTAAGAAAAATCTTTCAAAAGCCCACTTAGCCTGCTCTCTGCTGCCCTCTGCTGTTAAATTTCAGAAACTAATTTTGATTCTGAGTAACAAAATTCTCCATAACCTCATGCAATGTTAAAGTTTGACAGTACTCTAGAGATAATTTAATCCTACATTTTCAATTTAAAGATGAGAAATTGTGTCTCTGAGAGGTTATATGACATGAACTTGGGTTCTGTTTTCTTTCTTTTTTTTTGAGACAGAGCCTCAAGCTGTCACCCTGGATAGAGTGCTGTAGCATCACAGCTCACAGC
Source organism: Arctocebus calabarensis (assembly GCA_963573935.1). NCBI lineage: Eukaryota > Metazoa > Chordata > Mammalia > Primates > Lorisidae > Arctocebus > Arctocebus calabarensis. The sequence continues at coordinate 6,574 of CAUYON010085911.1, read as the reverse complement.
AACTTTCAATTCCTGGGCTCAAGCGAGTCTCTTGCCTCCGCTTCTCAAGTAGCTGGGACTACAGGCATCCGCCACAATGCCCGGTCATTTTTTTTTTTTTGGGTTTCAGCCGTCATTGTTGTTTGGCGGGCCCGGGTTGGATTAGAACCCGCCAGCTCAGGTGTATGTGGCTGGTGCCTTAGCCCGTTGAGTCACAGGCGCCGAGCCAGGTTCTGTTTTCTGACTGCTAGTGTTTGAATGCCTGGAGACTTTGGCACATCACTCAATTTTGTTATCTGCAAAATGAGCATAATAGTACCTGTATCTTAGAGTCTTTGGGAGGATCGATTGATTTAGTACCTAAAAAGCCCCTGGAATAGCATCTAGGTTGTAGCTGGTAGTATGTTAACTATTTCATAGGCTTGGCAATAAGTAGACTAACTGCTAATGACAAGATCAGAGGTAGAACTCTGGTCTCTTACCTATTAGTACTCTTTTCTCTCCCTCTTCCTCCGTCCATCCCTCCCTCCTTCCCTCTCTCTCTCCACACACACAAACACACACGTACATGTATATGGCTACTGCAGGCCTTCTTGCAGCTCTGTCCTCCTTTTGCTGTTTCAGGCAGACGTTATCACAAACGAGCTCCTTCAGCCCCCAGCATAGATTCCTACTGCCTACACGTGGAAGATGATTTCACTGTTGATCCTAATTAAGTTTTCTAACGAAGTCCCTGCCTGAACCTCCAACAGGCAATTAAGCACTTGCACCCAGTCCACCTCGGGTAAGGCTTACGAGGTGCTAAGTGAAACCCCTTCATTGCTTCCTTCTCTTCGCCCCATTTTGGTCAATGCTGGTGCCATTTTCCTACCTACACAGACTCAGTTACTGTCGGCTCCACTCTATCCTTCATTTCCGTGTATGGGAGTCTCGGTCTCTCAAATTCATTCTTTCTTTTACTTTTTTTCCTGCCGCCCTCCCGGTTTCTGTCCCAGTCATCTCAAACTGGGACAAATCCAGCAGCCTCCTAATTTGAGTCCTTAACTATCCAATCTCACCCTGCTGAAATTCAGCTTGCACTTTCCTGCTAGATTACGTCATGCTGTGAATCAGCTTCATTACGTGCCAGAGCTTTATACTGCCCACAGGGTAAATCACATGTCCTCAGCTTTGCATGTCCCAACTAACCTCCCTGACTTGACCTGACCTCCCGCTCCTCTCTGGCAGGAATCTTTTCCTTTTGCCAGGGGTGTATCTATCCCTAATCACTGTGGCATGCTTTCTGCCTTTCCATCCCTGGACCTACCACTTTGCTGGACTGCCTTGGGCCCCACACATCAGAATGGTAGGGTTCTTTGCCAGAATTAAGATACCAACAAACCTTAGTGGAAGACAGATAGGGAAAAGGGCCCATGGGCCCATCACTTTGCTCAAAACAAGAGCCTACCCCCTTGGCCCTCATTGTTGTGGAGATTATCTGGATATTTATATACCTCATCTGCATGAAGCGAAAGAAGACACCATTAGGGCTGATTTTTTTTGTTTTGAGACAGAGTCTCACTCTATTGCCCAGGCTAGAGTGCCATGGTGTCAGCTTAGCTCATAGGAACCTCAAACTCCAGGGTCCAAGTGATCCTCCTGCCTCAGCCTCCTGAGTATCTGGGAGTGCAGACACCTGCCATGATGACTAATTTTTTTTTTTTAGCCTTTTAATTTTTATTAGTCAACAGAAGCTTTATTTTCTTACTTAGCTTTCTGACTCTGCTTGTGCCTTCAACCCTTTCACAACAATTTTCTGCTCCTCAATAAGGAAAGCACGCTTGATCCTGTCACGAACACATCTAGCACACATGGAACCACCATAGGCCCCGCTGACATGTTTTTTTCTTTTAGACAGCTTCATCAGAACTTTAGGTCTCACAGCACCACCCCCTCCAAGTCTGCCTGGGCAGGGGGCACATGCAGATTTTGGTCCTTTCTCAACCTTCTTGGTATAAAGGTAAACAATTCTGTTACCAGGGGTTCGGGATAGCCTAGTTTTGTTAGAGGCTGTATTGTGGGAAAGCCTGTGACGGTATGTGAAACGCTGCACCATTCTGCGTGCCTCTAGAGAGCGTTCCTCCACGAGGTGGTTAATTTTTCTATTTTAAGTAGAGCCAGATCTCATTCTTGTTCAGGCTGGTCTTGAACTCTTGTGCTCAAGGGATCGTCCTGATTTGGCCTCCCAGAGTGCTAGGATTACAGCTGTGAGCCACCATGTAAGACTAGTTTTATATTCTTTTGGGACAGTGGTTCTCAACCTTCCTAATGCTGCGAACGTTTAATATAGTCCAAAGGGGTCGCGACCCACAGGTTGAGAACCGCTGTTTTAGGAGACTATTATGAATTTAATACAGTTTTTTGCTTTCTTAAGATGTGTATACATCTTTTGGGGGGCACCCTCTATATTATCATGACTATGCAAAAGCTATTTATAACTCAGGCATGTAGTAAGTGGGGCTGATTGTCTGCTATGAAGAGAAATAAGGGGCGGCGCCTGTGGTTCAGTGGGTAAGGCGCCGGCCCCATATACCGAGGGTGGTGGGTTCAAACCCAGCCCCAGCCAAACTGCAACAAAAAAATAGCTGGGCGTTGTGGTGGGCGCCTGTAGTCCCAGCTACATGGGAGGCTGAGGCAAGAGAATCGCCTGAGCCCAGGAGCTGGAGGTTGCTGTGAGCTGTGACATCACTGCACTCTACCCAGGGTTAATAAGTGAAACAATGTCTTGAAAAAAGAAAAAAAAAAGAGAGAGAGAAATAGGATAAACAGTGGGAGATTCTTTTTTTTTTTTCTTTTTTTGAGACAGAGCCTCAAGCTGTCACCCTGGATAGAGTGCTATGGCATCACAGCTCACAGCAACCTCCAATTCCTGGTCTCAAGCGAGTCTCTTGCCTCCACCTCCCAAGTAGCTGGGACTACAGGCGCCACCACAACGCCTGGCCATTTTCTTTTTTGGTTGCAGCTGTCATTGTTGTTTGGCGGGCCCGGGCTGGATTCAAACCCGCCAGCTCAGGTGTAGGTGGCTGGCGCCTTAGCCCGTTGAGCCACAAGCGCCGAGCCAAACAGTGGGAGACTCAGGGTATGTCTGAAAGGGGACAAGGGGTTGTAAAGGGGATTCTGCAAATTGGGACATTGCAGGAAAGACTCTTAGGCGAACATGACTGAGACCCAACGCTTGCACCCTACCTAGGCTGGAGTCTGGTACCCACCCAAGGAGAATGACAACACAGACCTGTTCCCTTTTGCTCCATCTCTGCAATGCTTCGCCCCTTCTCACTGCCTGTCCGAATGCTTCCTGTTCCGTAGGGCCAAATAAAACTTTACCTTTCACACAGTCATCTCTGTCTCTCTCTTCTTCCTTCACCCTTAGAATATGCAATTTCTGTAACCACAAGCAGCTGTACAGGAAACGCCACCTTCTTCCCCTGTCTTCTTCCCCACTTAGTTACTTTAAAATACGTACCTTTAGTTTTTAATTAAAAATTTAATTACAGTTATGCTTGCACATAATTGGGGTCAAATAATTCTGAGAGGTTTGTGATGAAAAATGGCTGTCCCTGCACCCCTTCTCCAGAAGCAACTGCTTTCTAGCTTTTTAAACTAATTACTTAATATTGACTACTATTTCTTTTCTTTCTTTCTTTTTTTTTTTTTTTTGCAGTTTTTAGCCAGGGCTGGGTTTGAACCCACCACCTCTGGCATATGGGGCCAGTGCCCTACTCACTGAGCCACAGGTGCCACCCTTGACCACTATTTCTTTAAATGACATGTTTGTGTTGCAACTTTTAGAATTTTCACTTGGGGTATTATTTATTAATTTGTCACACACAGGAGGAGGATGTTATTCTCTTTCTTCCCCTGGCTTCGCCAAGTATATACAACGTTGTCACCTTTCTCACTATGTGGCATGGCCGCCCAGTGTGTACACACAGGCAACTGTCTAAGACAATTGTTCTCGGTGTCACGGTACGATGCAAGATAAAATAGCATTTTATACAGAAGTGATATTTTACTATACATGATAAATAATATTTTATTTTTGTTTACTGGCTTTATGGTAACCCTATGGTTATACTTTAAATTTGGTTAGATCAATTTTCAGTGCTTTCTATACAGAGGGTGCCAAAAAAGTATACACATTTTGAGAAAGAAAAAAAAAAACTGCATTAAAACTGTGATAATACTCGGGAGGCTGAGGCAAGAGAACCGCCTAAGCCCAGGAGTTGGAGGTTGCCTTGAGCTGTGATGCCACAGCACTCTACTGAGGGTGATAAAGTGAGACTCTGTCTCTATAAAAAAACAAAAACAAAAAACAAAATTGTAATAATATATACCAATAACAAAAGATGGATGGAAGTCACACTGAGCACCTCCTGTAACTGAAGAATTCAAACTTGAGTATTACAAATTTAATAGTTTTTTCCTTCCTTTCTTAAAAGGTATATACATTTTTTTCACAGCCTCTGTATTATCATGACTATGCAAAAGCTATTTACAACTCAGGCATGTAGTAAGCCATAGCTTTTTTTGTTTGTTTGCTGCCCAACTTTTTTATTTCTTATTTTTTGAGACAGAGTCTCACTTTGTCACCCTGGGTAAAGTGCCTTGGCGTTATAGCTCACAGCAACTTCAAACTCTTGAGCTCAAGTGATTCTCCTAACTTCGCCTCCAGAGTAGCTGGGACTATAGGCGCCCACCTCAACGTCAGGCTATTTTTAGAGACGGGGTCTTGCTCTGTCTCAGGCTGGTCTTGAACTCCTGAGTTCAAGCAATCCCGCCTCGGCCTCCCAGAGTGCTAGGGTTCCAGGTGTGGGCCACAGGGCCCGGCCACACTAGTCATATTTTAAGTGGCTATTGGCTATATATTAGACAGCACAGATACTGAACATTTTCATCACCTCTGAAAGTTCTATTGGATAGCACTTTTGTCACCTCAGAGATGACCTAGGAAACCACACTATTAAGGAGATATATATATCTTTAAAAATTTTTTTTGAATAATTCGTACAGGCATCCCAGACCTCTTCAAATAGAAACAGAAAAAAGGAAGTTCTATATTATATCTGTTTCAAAATAGTGAAACCAAAGAGTCTCAAATAAGTGTTCTAGCCCCATTTCATTAACCAACACTAACAGTTTATGCTCTGGGTTTACTGTCTTTTATTTATTTAATTAAAAAAATTTTTGAGACATTGCCTTGCTTTGTCGCCCTCGGTAGAGTGCCAGGGTGTCACAGCTCACAGCAACCTCTAACTGTCTAACTTTTGGGCTTAAGCAATCTTTTGCTAAGTGGCTGGGAGTATAGGCACCCACCACAAAGCCTGGCTATTTTTTATTTTTTTTGTAGTTGTCATTGTTGTTTAGCAGGCCTGGGCCAAGTTCGAACCCGCCAGCCCCTGTGTATGTGGCCTCAACCACTGAGCTACGGGTGCCGAGCCGGTTTACCGTCTTTTGTTACCTTCTTTCTAACACTTCCTGAAAGGGCTACAGAAATGAATTAATTCCTCAGATGTTATGCTAGAATTATTGCTATGACAGCGGTTAACCAGTGAACTTAAAATTACAATTAATTAGCAGTCTTCAGTATTTGAACATTTTCTGTTATCACCTTAAATAACTTCTGAAGTCTATGCTGTCCAACAGACTGATCATGTGACACTTAAATTATTATTATTTTTATTTATTTTTTGGTGTAGAACTTTTTATTTATTTATTTATTTTTACATATACATGTGTTAATTAGGTTTCCACTTTTTGCCTTCACAGAATTTAAACTTTTTTTTTTGTTTGTTTTTGTTTTTGTTTTTGGCTGGGGCCAGGTTTGAACCCGCCACCCCCGGTATATGGGGCCGGCGCCCTACTCACTGAGCCACGGCACTACCATCTTCACAGAATTTAAAAGGCTTAAAATTGAATAACAATAACAATGTTTAAGATAAGGACTAGAGACAAAAACCACATAAAGAATGAACGAAGATAAATACATTCAGAAAAGAAAACAGACGATTACTACATCGAACTATCAAGCAATATTAGCAATAGTAATGCCAAGAAAGCAACATGCACATTGTCAAATAAGACATTATAGAGCGCTTTGACTCTGAGGCTCAGCATGAAGTCATCAGTTAACTTCTTATTTTTTTTCCCAAAGTCTCAAAAAATAGACAACTAATACCATACAAATAAAAGTAAAGGAGAGTTACAAAAAGCAGATCATGCCAAACCCTATGGACAACAGAAAAAGAAGAAATAGTTCAAAATCATTCTGCTTGATCTACATACACCTGATATTGAAATTGGAGAAAATATATTGTTATAAAGGGAAATTACAAACATATTTCACTTATAAATGAGGATGTGCTATCCCAAATAACATATCAACAAGTCGAATTAAAAATTAATGTTCAACAGGGAAAGGGGAAAGGAAGGGGAGGGGAGGGAGGAGTATGGGTGGAGGGAGGGCAATTGGTGGGATCACACCTACGGTGCATCTTAGCAGGGTACTGGGGAAACTTATTAAATGTAGAGTATCAATGTCTTTATATAGTGATCAAGA